>WEIS01001097.1:0-15112 GCA_013389965.1 Todus mexicanus | reverse complement strand
AAACAACAAAGAGCCCACACACAGTCTGCAAATTTGTCAAGTAAGTATCTTTCAAGAAGTTAGGAACAGTGAGTCTTTCTTGGGTGACAATTGCATCTATGTTGCAAATCATCTCTTCTACAACAAAATATGATGAAGAATTTCCATTTCTTTTTAGTTTTTCCTTTCCTTCCAGGCCTGTAGTTCTGTTTGTACCCTGTTGATAGTCAGTTCACAAGCAGTCACAAAGTCAGCAAATCAGGCTTTGATAACTGAGTTTATTTTTCTTTAAAGCTATCAATCAAGCAGACTATACTATGTATGTGAAGCTCTTTATGATGTGCCTTGTGCGAAAGTGAGATTATGAAAGAGTTAAACACCAAGACCTTTAATTTCTCTGGAAATTCCACTAATGGTGAAGTAAAATACATCTGGGAGGTCCTTTTGAACTGGAAGAGCATAGCTCTATGGAGGGTATGGGAGGCACGAAAAGAAACAAGACAGAAGCCAAAACATACTGAATCATGCTGGTCAATTAAAGAGTGCAGCACTGCTACTCAAATAGAGGGGAGCAGGAATCCACAAAACTCTCAGCTTCCACCACATCCAAATAGGCGTATCTCACAATGAAAGCTTCTGTAGAGATCTGCAGGGAATCTGGAGCCACCCACGTATCAGATATTTTGTTTGTTTTAAACTGACATGCTCCTTTCTTGGCCTGATAAATGAATGGGAGGTGGAATTGAAAGGGAATAAATAAATCTCACACGTACAAATAAATACATTTTCCCTCTTCACAGTATCAGGAAGAGAGTCCTCGCCAAACTCTGAAAAGTAGGATGGCAACTGTGTGTCATTTTATCATCTCTGAAGCCAATGGAGACAACGTTAATTGAAAAAATAAATCAGCTTTGTCACAAAGCCTCTTTCAGCTTGATTTCTTGGCACTGTATCATCCAACATAAATGAACTCATGCTATCAATGCTTGAAAGTCAGAGGCCAAAAGCCACAAGAACAGCCAAGAGATAGTATTTCTTTAACATCTGGAAGAAAGAAACTATACATTTTTTAAAATTACTTTTATCAGACAGAACTGTTACTTGTATCCCTCTTCCCACCCAGATGCTCCACGCTGCTGAATGCCTCTACTATTATATACCTTTCTAATCTCCTTCTTCACGTCCACAAAGGGCTCACATCTTCCTGCTCTCAATATAGCAAGGGGTAGTCAGCTACCCCTTAAAAGAGTCAGAGAACAGATGTGGTTGAAACCAAACACTGGTGTGCAGTCCTTGGGGAAAGAGACAGGGCAGGTAGCTGGGAATCTCAGTATCTGCCATGCCTGGAAGGAGATATTTACTAACTCCTCAGTGAGGCAACTTTGAGCCTAGTGAAAAGATGCCATCCAAACACAACTGCACACCATGGATGAGCCTTCATACATGGATACAGAACCATCTCCCTGGATTTTACAGCTGGATCTGCTGCTGTCTGAGCTGGCTAAGTCAGCCATGGTAAACCTTCTGAGTTCAGCAAAGTCTGTAATTTCCTTAACAGAAAGAGAAAATTACATTGGACAGCGTGTTAATACATTTGATTTTAAATCAAAGATAAGACTACAGATTTAGCCAATTTTCTTGATATTGTGATGATGACCTTATCATCATACTGTTTACTAGGTCATTTTCTGCACTCAATGTGATTAATAAATTCCTTCCTCAGTGACTACCAATTCATATCCTATTTTTAAAGTTTCTTTTCCGTTGATGGATTTTCACAAAAAGCAAGGCATACCAAACTTTTTCTGAGGTGATTTTTATTCCTATTTCTTTACCTTCAGAACACTCTACACAGTGTTTTGAGTTTCAGTGAATCATATGGAAAGGAAGGATGGGATCTGCCATCTGGAAATGATTACAAAAACTTATTGTACTGCACTTCTTTTTTTCCTTGCTAATTCTAACACAAAGCAGTGATATTGAAACAGATGCCAGACTAAACATTAGAGAAAACAATGCAAACATGAACTTTGCCACCAGCAACCCAAGTACTCAGCTTGATCATAAAGAAAACACAAGCTGGAGTGCATGAATATTCTGAAGTGGGTGGAATGGTCTGCTAGGGAAAGCACAGTGAAGTTTAGGTAAGGGGTTTTTTTGTTAACATAAACTAAATTAGATATAATTGAAACCTAGCTGGACTTAAGCTGCTGAAGTGTGAAATCACAGCAGAAAGATTTGGTTTCTAAAAAAGCTCTAGGAAAACATGCATCTCTAGCACAGAGGAAGTCAGAAGGAAATCAGTTACAAAGAATGTCTGCTCTGTTTCCTCTGAGACAAAGGTATTTCTATCTCCAGAAAATGGGAAACAATCGCAGCTTGCCTTGGGCCCCAGCTCCCTCAGCCAGCTCCTTTTCGGTTTTTGCAACTTTCCTTTTTGTTGTTGTTGTTGAGTTTTGAGTGATCGGGCACCACTATCGGTCTCGGTTTTAAAAAACTAAATTTGTTCAAAGAATCACTGATTCTACATTTAGCTGGTGATGTGGCACTGGGTTGCTTGACCTTACTGATTTTTTTTTCTGTCTCCTGCAAACTCAAGTTATGTTTTTTACATATATTCAGCTGACTCATTTATTCATAATAATAATTTTAAAAAGAAGGCACCCAGAATATCAACATCCTTCTAATGCCAAACACACAGCGGCCTGGAGTACAGACTGGGATTCACAGTATTTGGCACAAAGAGGTACACACCTCGAAGACTTTGTAATCATTGCATGGATGTGCAAGTACACTTAAGAGGTTGGGGAGACAAAATCTATGCTAAAGGTCTACCCAGGGTACCATCAGTTTACTAGGTAAGCAGTTAGAAGCACAGGGCTTTAAACCACTCCTTCCATTTGACATCTGATTTTCATTCATACTGTGTAAGTGTATGTACCTTCATCTTACTGTCTCTCTTACCAGTACACAAGTGTGGGTACACCTGGCAAGCAGAAGGCTGGATCTGCACTTCTAATTTTCCCTTCAGCCTCTTCCTCCTCAGCCTCCTTCTCCATCTTCACACTCCTGCCACTGCTCTACAGTCCCTTCAGCCCAGGATACTTGCTGCTGCCCCAAAACTGTGAGGAGCCCTTGTAAAATCAGTTTACCACTATTTATTAACTGAGGCTTTACTTCTAGCTGTGGCACACCTCATTTGTAACATTGGCACACTTCCCATCTCCTTAGTGGCAAACCAGAACATCAAGCAACAGCCTCTTGACCTGTTCAGTATCTGGTCCCCAGCACCAGGATGCAGCTGCTGTGTAACCAGTAAACACAAGACCCCCTCCTCATCATCTTTGTGTGGCAGCCTCTGTAATCTCTTTTGTCTGTGCCCCATGGGAGAACCCGTATACACAAGAGCTCTACTCCTTCTCTGTGCCTTTCACATAATCAGAACCTGGCCTTGCAATTCTACCATTATATCCAGTTTTATGCACAGACTGAGGAGCTGTTAATGACTGGTAGATGCAGAGCGTTGTAAGTCAGCTAACATAAGAACAACCTATAGATCATATGTACTAGGGTAAAGGATATCTGGATATTTACATGTTACAAATATCAGGTGACTACTGACTGTATAAATCATAAAAATCATGCCTCAGCTATTTATCACCTGAAATCCCTGGGATCTGATGTTCTTCAATTTTATTTTCTATGTTTCACTGAAATGCCAGAATGAGAGAATTCTCTAAAATTGTATCAAAAGTGTCAGATTATGAAAGCATAAGGCTGTGAAAGTGTAACTTTTCACTCTTGCTCCACTGCATTTTTCCAGTGTAGAAACTTTAGAAAATCTTGTGAAGAGAGGTGACACTGGTAAATAGACATGAAACTGCTCAGGAAGTTGCTTGGCTAGGAGGTGGCTATATGTTGCAGTTACACAAGCTGTACCGCAGGCTATCTTTGCTAGCCATGGCCGAGTGTGGCCTGCAGTCACCGGCCCAACTTGCCTTGAGATCCTGTAGCTTGGTGGGGCATGGTTCAAGGTCAGGCTGCTCCCCATGTGGGGCTTGATTTTTCCTGCCTGAGAAAGCACAGTTGATTTGCCTGCGGCCAAGCGAAACATGAGCCAATAACAGGAAGCAAGGATGGTGGGAGATCTTGGACTTGAGCCACGAGCCAACATGTAATTAAGCACAAATAGCACCACGTCAGAAAGCACTGCTGAAACCAACAAGTCAGCTCTGGCTGAAACCGTCAGCCGGTTAGGTGTTATCAGGCAGTTATCTAGGCAGGTATTTTAACTGGAATCAAATTATCATCTAACTTTTAATGGTGCATAAGGGAGGGAGCTGATTCCTTTACAAATCTTTGGATGTGACTGAATAAGACCCAGAAAGGAGCAGGTTCTCAGATGTTTCACCCTTCATATATCAACCTAAACCAGCAGGAACATTTTGGAGACAACTTGCTTAAGCTAGTCAGTCAAATATCCCCAGGCACTGTACTGCTTTCACTGATCTGATCACAGAAAGGAGTTGAAGTGGGAATTTTAGACAATCAAATGCTAAAAAAAATATGTTTTGAAATTGCTGCTCAGCTTCTTTAGATTTCTAGCAAACTCCTGTAACTAGTCAACTGCCAAAACTTTTGCATACATGCTTTTTTACTCCTGATGGCTTGTGGATACCAATTCTGCTCTTGGCATCCAGGTGCCTGAATAGCCAGTTACTGTCTTGGAGCTAGAGAGTACCTGGAGCTTAGGCCTAAACCCAGACAGGACAGCACAAATCTGAAGGAAAAGGTGGATCAACAGGAGTGGGACAAAGCAAGCAGACTGAATCTTTAAAGCTTATACAGCAAATTGCGGTCATGTACTCCGATTAACTATAAGACAACCCTTGTCAATGAACGCTGTCGGCACTTGAAACAAGTTTTAAACACCACCTCACAAAACCAAACAGAGCAGCTCCTTTAGATCAGACAGTAATAGAGAACTCATCCTGACTCCAAGCCCATAGTTTGCTGGTTTTGTTCAGTCCTAAAAAAACCTTGCTGAGATCGAATCTCTGCTTTGAGCTATTTCAGGCACAAGTAGCAGGTCTGAAGAGTAGCCCAAAGTCTGTGGTCCCTGAGGAACAACTCTTTGTTTGCAGGCCTCTCAATCAGGCACCTGCATGGGCAGTCCAAGCCCAGGTGGAAAGCTTTTGTCCTACATATTGGCTTTCAAACATGTAAGTTTTATAACTCAAGCCCAGAAAACTACTACCAGCCCAGCCACAGCTGATGCTACTATGAACTGCAGCACCTAGTAAACATATTCCAGCTCCATAAGGGTATCATGACAAGACTAGTGGAACCATGCATCGCCTGTCCTCTAGGGTCTGTATATTCACTGCTTGGCAGAGGCAATTTCAAAATCAGGTTGATAAATTGAAGAGGCTACAAACGTAACTCGAGCATCGGGAAAACACAATACAACGAGAGCCGTCGTCTTCTGTCTATTCAGGTTATTGAAGAAAAAAGTGAAAGACAAGCTGATTGTCTCATATAAAACTTACAGAAAAGACAACACCAGAGCTCTTCACTTGGCTTTATAGAACAAAATGATTAAGACCTATATGCAGCCACTGGAGCCAAATAAGATCAAATCAGATTGCAGAGGCACATTTTAATTGTGCTGGTGATTAACTACTGTGGTAAAACTTCAAAGGAAGTGGTGAGTTCCCCACCTCTTGCTATTGTCATATCAAGGGTAAATGCTTTTCTGGGGAAGATGATTTCAGTAAGAAAAAAGAAACTCAGTGCAGGTCTGAGTGAAACTCTGCAGCCTGTGCTACACAAAACATCAGGCTAGATGATCTAATAGTCCCTGTTGGCCTCAAAAATCTGTTTGTGGATCTATGAATCCCTTCCCTCAACTCCACTCACCCTGCACACAAAGATATATTCCGATGCCTATTGCAAACAGGATCAGTGTCAACACAGCAGCATCAACACCGCTGCCATAACACTTGCACCCTGCACCCAGGGCAGCTGTTCATGGCAGAAACTCTGCCGGCAGTGCCCTTTTCTCTCACAGATCAGTAGGTTGGTAAATACANGGGGCCGGGGCCCGGGGGCCCGAATCTGTGGGCTGGAGCCCGGGGGCCCGTCTCCCCCGACAGCCCCTCCCGGCCGGCGGCTCGGCGCGTTCCCTCTCAGGCGAACGAGTTTCGCTGGCGCCTGGTTCTGCCCGGGATCGCGGCTTTATTTGAGAACAAATAAGAAAACAGCGAAGGGAATGGGGCGATGTAGGCGTTTGCTCAGAGGGTGTGTAAAACCTGAACCGCAAATTCAAGTGAAGAGCCGAAACCCAAGTTTTTTACACTTGCTCCGGGCAGAGCTCAGAGCTGCCTCCCAGTACCTGAAGGGGGCCTGCAGGAAAGCTGGGGCATGTCTTTCTGAAAGAGCTTGTGGTGACAGGACGAAGGGAAACGGCTTTAAGCTGGAAGAGGGTAGATTTAGACTAGATATTAGGAAGAAATTCGTTACAGTGAGAGTGGTGAGACACTGGGACAGGCTGCCCAGAGAACTTGTGGCTGCCCCCTTCCTGGAAGAAGGTCAGGCTGGACAAGGCCTGAGCAACCTGGTCTAGTGGGAGGTGTCCCAGCCCATGGCAGGGAGGCTGGAACTAGGTGATCTTTAGGGTCCCTTCCAACCCAAACTATTCTATGATTCTGTGAAAGCAAAAGTAGAGGCAGTGGAAGGCACAGCATGGCAGGACTCAATGAGGTGTCTCCGATTAAATCACACTTGTGGCATTTTAAAGTGATTTAATGTGATAAACACATTAAGCTCATGAAGCGTTTGCTGTGTAGATGTATATACATACATATATACACACACACAAGGAACGGTTCCTGTGAGGAGAACAGCTGTGACGGGCACCAAGATTTATGTTCATGGAGAATATCTGGGGAAACAAAAGCCATAAATGTCTAATTCTTCGACTTAGTAACTAGCATGTTTTAGGAATTTACTATCCTTATAAACTCAGAGGATTTGGAGCTTTCGTAAAACAACTGTTTGGTGAGCCAGACCTGCTGTCTGTGTCACGCTGAATTTATGTGCTAAGCGTCATTTCTGATCCCATAAATGCCAATTCCAAAGTGCTTGCAAAACTCTGTAACACGGCAGTGGTTTTGCTGTGTTCCCTCTGCACTCGGAAAACACGCTATTTTAGTATAACATTAAAATCAGGCTTTTATTTTTAGTGCACGCTGATAACGATACAGACATCCTGTGGCAATGGGAGTTTGCAGTAGAACCATCCATCACCTTCCAAAGAACTCAGCTGATTTCCACAATTGGTACTTGATATGTGGCAACACTTCAAGACGCAAGCAACATGACACAGAAGTGATGGAAACATGCTAATTGCTCAGCAGATGAAGTTTGGCCTCTCTCCTTTTTTCCCCCATGCTGTGACTTTTATATTTGTTAAGAACACACTATCAGGAAATTAGTTTTAAATTTAAGATTACTGTGCACTCAATACCTATTACTGCAAAACCGAGTCATTAGACTTCTTACTGTTCCCCAGCTAGGCAAAGCAAGCTCTCTTTGCCATTGCCATTTTTCTTGAGCAGTCCAATCCACCCCTTCCTCCCTAAATCCTGCCTGGCTCTTTATCCCACATCGGTAAAAAACATCAGAATTGGGTCAATTCTTTTATCTAAGGGCCCCTTATTTTCTTCAAATTCATTTTTTCTTCATAAAGAAAAAAGGTCGCACAAGATTTGGACTAGGATTTTGAGGGGACAAGAATCAAGAAAAGGTTTTACTGCTTACTTATTTTTCTTGTATCATATCACTAACGGTTAGTATCTTTTCTGCCAAGTTTACAATCAACAAAATAACTCCTGTTAATGAATACTTTCTGATAGATGACAAGTTACGTTCCCTGTGCATGAAAGGGAGATGACAACAAATAGTTATTTTTAGAAGGTAGTCTAAATTCAACAGGAAAGAGCTATATACTTCAACATGATGTGTAATTTTATTAGGTGGGGGTTTTTTTTAAGATTTGTTGGTTATTTATTCCCAGTGACTGCAGTTTATGTAGAAAGAAGGACTATACACAATGTTTTCTAAATGGGTTACTTCTTTTGGTTTTCTAGTATTGATTGTAAATCCAACATCACGAATGAGCAAAACAAAAACCCCCACTTATTTTAAACCTTCTGACGAACCCTTCAGGCTCTTCTCTGTTGCTGCTGCCTACTCACTGTCCCTTTGATACTGAAACAGTTAAAAATGTCAGAAATAGATTCACTGGGCCAAATTGCTCCCTGGTGCAATTCCACAGAGTATATCAGGGATGAATTTAGCACCATTTCGTCAGCATTATAAAAGCTACATTCAGTCATTAGCCACTTGATAAATTATTCAGGAGATTTTCTTCCATGTGGCCCATTAGGGACAAAGAAAATCCTTTTTCAATCAGTCATTGTCTCGTCTTTATTTTTGGTACTAATTTAAGAAAACACAGATGATTAATAACATAGGCAGACAGTCGCTGATGGACCATTGCTCCTCCGTGTGTCTGCGTAGGTGCAGCTAGAGCTCGTCCCATGTCCCACAGCAACCACAAGCAGCTCGGGGCTGAAAATCTGTTAGCCTGGTGTATGCCCTCATTTACCAGCTCTGCCTCCCAGGAAAGTTTCACCCCACGTAAGCTGTGGAGTAGCCCCATGGTGCCCAGCTGCTGTGCCTTTACTCACTCAGCTCTGGCGGCTTCCTTGGGGCTGCCAAAGTGCTAATTAATCCCACTCCTGATGGGGAGCTCTGGTGAGCACAGATGTCTGTGGCAGCAAATCTGCACATGCCAAAAGCGATAACTTTCTGTTACTACAGACAGAGGCCAGAGCTAAAGTTGTGCAGTGAAAACAAAAGTGAAGCTTGCGTCATTGTGCATCCATCCGCCTAGCTACCCTCCAGCCTGTCATTATACTTTTTATCAGTGCTCATGACGAGCTTTCTTGATTACAGAGTTTGTGAAGCGATCTGGCATGGGACAGTGAGCATGGCACTCCTGGTTTTGCTGAGGCTGAAGCGTGTGTCATTGCCCGTCCCACATTGCTGATTCTCCTGCTTCCCAAACTATGAATACCCATATTCTCTCTGCACCAGTTTCTGGCTGCAATGTTCAACAGAAGTGTCCAAAGCCTGAATCTTTGGCTTCTTGAAGCACCATTACCCATCCAAATACTTGAGATTTCCCACCAGGACAGTTGTGCCTGTTCCCTTGTTATGCGTGTTCTGAGAATAGCCTCTGGGAACAGTCAGTGAACACAGTACATATGAGGGAAAGGAGGAGAGGGCTTTTCCCCCCTTCCTCACTCTCCAACCATCAGGTCTTGAACTACTACAGCAATCAACTAAATTGTGGGAGAGCTTAGCTAAAATCCCTCTCCCACGAGCTCTTTCAGAACAGGACATCAAAATTCGATCTCCCATTTTAAGAGAGAAATGCCCCTTCCTTGTCTTCATCAAGTCTGTGGTGAACCACTATTAAGCTCTTTGCTGAATATTTTTTGATTTGTAGATATTCTTTAGATACAAGTCAGAGGATGGGCAGGGACTGAAGTGTCCCAGCTGAATGTCCTGGACATGAGGCTATGCACTCATGGGCCTTCAATGTAAATTGTTAACTGTACTGAGAATCTACCATCAGACCCTGCCATGAGCATCTGATATGTGAAAGCAGCCAAGAGGGACAAAATTATTTATCATAGCCCAAGAACAATGGGATGAAAGTAATTAAAGGTATTTTTCATCTTAACATCAAGGAAAAAGCATGGAGAATGACACTTAACTAATCACAGAGTTTTATCTGAATCATTTAAAAGCAGGCCTGTCGTGTAAATTAATGTTGAATTGGTAAAATAGAATCATACAATTAATCTTTTCCTTCGTTCCATTGTTTCATGATGTCTCTACAAAGTGATGGAAAGTTTTCCATCTGTCTAGCAGGAATGTTGGGAAACTGATCCGCACAAAGTGGAAAAAACCCCAAAACTATTCCGGAGTTCAGAAGTGCAGCGACTTGTAGCTCAAACATTCACATTCACTTGACATTTTAGGGTAATTCTTATAAAATGTGGGGAAGAATTACACAAGTTTCTAGCAGGCATAGAAGGAAGCAGGAGCTGTGCTAAAATTGTCTATATAAAGTGTCATTAGTTTTATCCTTACTTGAATTGTGTAATTTTTTTCATATAATCTCACCACAGGATGGATACTTGTCCTATTCTCTCTTTTAGGGGAACGAATAAGCAAAACTAACAGGTAGGATATGTCTGTCATACCAGTTTGGGCTCATTGCGTCAGAGCTCAGAAGATAATGCCTTAGCTCTGCAGCAAAATACTTGCTGCTCTGTCACGCGGGTGAAACTAATTCACATTAGGAGATAGAGTTACACACTCATAAAACCAATAATGGTGCCAAGGCTTTGATGCGTTATATAAAAACTTAGTATCAGTTTTCACTCCCCTTCAGTTCTGCCTCACTTAAAAAATTCCCTACTCAGATCTGTTATTTCCAGTCCAATCTAACACAAGTTCTTTGCAATGGAAGGAAGCACAGACCACAGTACTCTCCAAAACCAGATGATATTTAAATTAGCTTCATCTATTTGCTTATTTAAAGCAGCGTGACAGCAGGCAGAGTGGAGCTTCACCTTGATGGTACAATAAACTTGAACTTCGTGGTATGTGCAGGGGATTGATTTATGCTGTTGACAGATTCTAGGCTTCAACAATGACTGTGTTAGAGGGGATGTAAATGCAAATGGCCACATGGTTTCCTGAAGACATGAGTGCTCCTATGGTCTTATACTAATCACTTCCACATTTAACTATTATTTTTCTCTATGTAAGCTCCCTGGTTTTCACAGGAAGGCTATAACTATCCAAATGGAATACATTTATTCACCAGATCAAATGGTTTTGGAATAATAAGCACCGATTTTTAAAAAGCAGCAAAAACAAACAAAATCAGTTTCAGAAATACCTCTTGAAGGTATCTTCTAATACATGTTTGACCCCAACCTTGACAAAATGAAAATGGACACAGGGTAAAAATCATTATAAGAAATGTCAACCTTTATTTCCTATGTTGATATAGACGAATTTATACTCTTTTTTTCACCATCTTCAAAATATATCAGTCAGAAACATACATCTGCGAGGACAACCTGAATTTTTTTGCCAAAAGGTAGCATTGGTTTTCCCCTCTGTTTCACCAGTCCTTGTCTCTCTCCTCTTCTCGAGAACCACAGAGCAACCTTTAGTGCCTCCTCTCAGACTGACTTCCAGAGCGTGGGTGTTTTACTGCTGGCTTGCAATGAGACAAAAAGTGCCAGAGATGTTGCTACCTTTCTCCAGAATTCTTGCCTTACTTAGAACAAAAGATAAATTTTGAGTTCTAGAAAATCTGTGCAAAGAAGTAGGAAGAGGGGAAATCCTGACATCTTGGCATTATAATTGCCCATGGAAATATGACTCAGTTCTTATCAAGATAACACAGGCATAGCCATGCTGACAGCATGGCAGGAAGTGCTCGGCTCTTCCAGCTGCCAAGAAGAGCCTAACACATACACTTGACAGAGCGCTGCATGCCCCAGCTCACAGCTCCTTCTCAAAGGCTGTGTCATGCAGGCAGGCGCTAGCATGGATGGCCTTTTGAGGAAGGAAATGACCTTGCCTGTGAGGGGGCAAGGCCACAGACAAACTAGCAGCTGCAGTTTTGCAGAGGAAGTACCGGGTAGGCAGCTGATATTACCTTTTCTCTTCTTGATTCTTACGCTGAAGGAAACAGGAGCCAAATTTAGAGAAATATCTTGGCCTGCAGCAAAGCAATTCTTACAGTTCAAGACTCTGCCACAGCTCCTGACAACTTGAATGAAATTATAAACATAAGGAGCTTGACCTTGCAAGTAACTGGTGTATGGTACTGAGAGAAAAAAAAGTAATGGAAAGCTAGGCAGAGCTGTCCATCTGACTTCAGCTTGGCAGGCAACAAATACACATACTTGCTAGCTGATACTAGGCAGAAAGAGGTGCCCACAGTTTCCAACAGAAGCTTATTTCCTTGTCTTTTTGTATTCAGGCAGCCTCACCTCTCACCCTCTCATCTTCCCTTATACTCTGAAGGGAACAAATGCAAATGCAAGGCTTTCCCCAGTTTGTGTAATCAATAGTCAGATCAGTGTTACACATTTGTTGTTTGTTCAGATTCTGCTCAGGAGCATTGCACTGTCAAAATATAGAATACATCCTGGGCTCTGTTGCCCTTGATCTTGAAACCATTGCTGTTATTTTCAGACTTCCCCTAGAGACATTTAAGCTACTATGAGATTTTCTGTGATAGTGAAAGAAAGAGGGAAAGAGATTTAATGCCAGGACTCCAGAAAATGAAGCCTTAAACCCCAGCAAAACTCTCAACTTTCACAATACTCTTGATAAGCCTGAGAGCGCTGCCTATCGTGAAATAGCCTTGCATCCTCTGCTGCATTATCATGTAAAGACTCACAGAAGAAGAGTTGGTTTAGCAACACCCAAATTACAAAAAGCCAACCTTTCAAAGCAAAACAGGAAGCCAGCTCTCTGCGCCAGCTACCTGACTCACAGCAATGAAACCATCAGCAAATTGCTGTTCAACGCCCAGTCAGTGAGGGCTCTCTCACAAAGAGAAGTATTGATGACCCCCAGAAAATCACTACTATTTTTTTTTAATTATTATTCTTTTTTTACATTACATCTTGTTTTTCTTATTAGGGACAGATTTACTTTCAAAGATTTTTATGGGCTGTGGGGAAGTGTATTAAATCATTACATTACACTTCCTAGTTCTTACGCGTATCCCTTTACAAACCTGAAATCTCACAATGTTCTTAAAGCAGGCTTTTTCTCTCTGTTTTAGAGAGAGGGAAGTAAATCAGGTTGCCCCAGTGAAGGCCAAGAGTCAATATCTGAGTCATTATTAGGACACTGGACCTCAGCATTTTGCTCAGCCTCAGGCAGGGATGGTCTTTGGTGGATAGTGATCTATTGTGGCAGGTGTGCAGGACAGCATTTTGAGCTTCAGCAGGAGGGTGCTGGGAAGGTGCAGTTCCCTACACATCTGGGGCAAGGGTTCTAGGTTACTAACAGTTAAACTAAAATAAAACTTAAAACCCAAGTAAAATTGCAATTTCATTAACCTTGGCAGTTTCTGAAATACATCATCAGCCTGGTGCTGATGTATAATGTGAGTTCAGTCACCTTAATAATGCCCAAAGAATGCATAGCTTGGTCAGCTTTAGAGTTTAAGGGACTGTTGTTTGTGCAAAGTCTGCTCACAAGTGTTTTGCTGATGAAAGTTGGAAAAGGTCCTGCAGACCAAAGCTTCAGACACTGTGTTCATTTACTCAGAGCACAGTCTTGGATACTCTTTGTGTGACCGATCTTTTTGAGGCAGCATATGCATCATTCTGCCTGGAAAGCACAGCAGAGTCACAGCAGGCCAGGAGCTGTTCAGTGTCAGAAGGGCAAGAAGTCAGTACCAGAACAACTGAATCACACCCACTGCGCTTGGGTAGTTAAATTGAAACAGCCAGCAGGGCTGCTGTTCTACCATGAGCTCTTCTTAACGGGCAAGATAGAAGAGTAAAACACTTTAGATTTCATTTAGCTCTAGAGTTTCTTAAACCTCTTTCATTGCATCATAGCTTAATGGTGGAAAAGGCTGTAGAGCACCTCTCAATATTTCAACTTCTCACCATCCTTGCTGTAAATTTCCGCACAGACAGCCTGGCACACTGAGTACTGTGTTTTAAAAAATACGTGCTCACAGAAGAAGTTGCATATGCTCTTGAAAGAAGAAATGAGTTGAATGCCCATGCTTACTAGATAATAATTTTCTAAAGCTTTTTCATTTTATTTATGGCAATATCATCCAGCTTCAGGAATTAATTACCTTATTCAGCATGATGCAGATGCTATGACTTAGTATTCTGGTCCCAGGGTAGAAAACTGGAACAGGTACCCTGGGAGAGACCAAGATTCCTGACCTTAACTGTAGGTGGCATTCTTCATCTGTTCATTTGAGTTATTGCTCAAGAAACAGAGACAAATGAGTAATTTTCATGTACCTTTGATTAATGTTATCAACCCACTCCCAAGTTTAATTAAATTGTACTTTTAGTTGGAAGGAATGTGGGTTCATAAAATCTGAAGTTATGTAACTATGTTACCTGGAAAGATTAAAATAATTTTGTGCTGTTCGTGCCTTAGAAGCTGAGGAAATGACATGTGTTTGAGTGATCTGGAATGTTTCCAGAGAAATTCTTTTGTCATGTGCTATGAAGAAGAAAAAAATGTAATGCTCAAAGGTTTATCCATGGTCTAAAGACTATTTTCAATTACCTTGCAGCAATAGTGAGTAAATCCAACTGCATTTTAAATTATCAGTGTTATCTCTAGAGAAATCTCAAATAATTTCCTTTAGTAGAGGGATTTTGGCATGCCCAGAATTTCTCATGTGTACTTGGTTATCTGAGACAACTCTGCACTCTTACAGCAACTTCAGAAAGGTTACAAGGGCAAAAAAAAGAGATGAAATTTTCTTCTTCAACTTAGCAAAATATGTGGTGAGCTTGAAAAAAAAGAAGTAATCATGCTTGGCTAGAGCCAGACTGAACTACAAGCAAGCACGATATCTTTGAGTATCCCATGCAGCTCTGAGTATATTCTGCTGTCTAAGCTTTTTCAGTCCTGATCCTCCTCCTGATGTAATGCTGTCAGTGCTATCAGATTATGTGCATCCTTCATGATTCAGGCGGACATCCACAAGAGGAGTAGACTAAGGACATGGGGTTCATCTACACTTGTGACCTGGGAGGGTAGACAGCTTCTAATCCTGCAAATAAATCTTCCAAATAAAAATACAGCTCAGATAAATTATTCATTTCCTTTCTCAGCTTAATCAAAGATTAAACTACAAGAAATACGTACTTGTGCCAGATAACTGAAAACAGATGGCTGAGATTTGTTTTGTTCATCAGAGAAATTGGTAGGTCAAAGACATCGAGCCCCTGAAATAGTAGGCTTGCTTTTTTTT
>WEIS01001093.1:595-11171 GCA_013389965.1 Todus mexicanus | reverse complement strand
ATGAGCTGAAAACGATGATAAGTAGATGTCTTGGGAATGGAAAAAATCAGAGGCAGAGCAGTCTTCCCTCTTCTGCTTAAAATTACCGTTACTGCTATGTAACCCTCCAAGCACCATGGTTGTGGGACACAGGCATTGCCTGTGGTTCTCCTGTAGGATGCTACTTTTTGCAAAGCCTCTGATCACAACCCTCCTTCTGGTATGCCGAAGTATCAGGGGAGCATTTCGAAACCACAGCGTCCTCTCCCTCTGCTTGGCCACACTGCTCTCCAAATGGCCAGTTCTACACCAAGAACATTCCAATGATCGCTGACACTTGTGAACAGCAATCCTCTCTCTGTTTAAAACCCCAGGAAATTCAGGGACAAATACGTGCTGCCGCACAGGGAGGGACACTCAGGGATGCAAAAGTGTGGAGGTGCTTCGTGATTTTCCTCTTAATTATTTTAACAAAAATGTTGCAAGAACTAAGAAAAAGGATAAGTGGTTGTCCTGTCCCAGATGACCACACGCACAAGCCCCGCACAAGGGCTCTGCCCTAGCCTCTCCTGCACCCCAGCATCCATGGAGATGCTGTCTGACACAAAACATCACAGCCTGCCTTTACACAGATGGTATAGCATTGAACAGCATCTTGTGCAGAAAGATAAGAGCATGGCATTCATTTTCCTGTCAGACCACCCCAACAGCGTTGCCCTACAGTGTGGTGGCTCCCAGCACCTTCCCACGCCTCAAACCACTGCTTTGCTGCACCAGGCCAGCGATGCTCGCCCAGCAAGGCCACAGCTTCTGCAAGGCTCCAGGCAGCTGCCGCTTCCGAACACATCTCTACACCCCATCAGATGTCCTTGCTCTTGTACTGCTGTGCCATTAAATGCGAAGCCGCTAGCACTGAAAAATACCAGTTGGCTGTGCTGAAACCAAAGCCCATTGGTTTTTCCAGCATTCAAAAGAAAGAGGCAGTGACGGTACAAGCCATCTTTGACCACTCCTGGGCAGATCCCTTCTACCAGGGCACAGGATCCCGTATTGGCTCACCTGGGTTCCCAGCAAAGCGGCTTTCCACAAATGCATGTGCTTCGGCATCAACCAGCTTCTCTAGCAGAGGTTTCCGGACTGCATCTCACATGGTAAAGGTTTTCAGTCATCACTCGCTTATGAAATCGAGCCTGTTTCTTAGGCTACTGCCAGACCCTCGCATCTTCCAACAGACTCCATCTGCTGGTTTTTTAAACAAGCAACTCCTGCAAGGACAAAATATATTGAGTCAAATAATACATACTTCATCTTTTGTTTCTCTCAGCAAAACTGTGCAATTTTGGAGATATTTTGTAAATTTGGATTTATGGTTATTATTTTTCATTCTGTGGCTACCAGAGTGACCATAGAGAATTTATTGAGGTAATAATGTATTTAAATAGCCAATTTTCAAAAAATGGAACCATTGCAATGGATTAACGTTCAAACCATTA
This sequence comes from Todus mexicanus, assembly GCA_013389965.1. Taxonomy (NCBI): domain Eukaryota; kingdom Metazoa; phylum Chordata; class Aves; order Coraciiformes; family Todidae; genus Todus; species Todus mexicanus. Next base: position 9,699 of record WEIS01001093.1, on the reverse strand, counting down.
ATATTCAAACATATTAAGTCACTTTAAGGATTTTTTGTGTGTGCACGCACATTTTGGGGTATATTCACCTCATAATACTTGAAGAGAAGATATGCTTTACTGTTGACATTTAGCACATTTTCTTTATTGCTTTTCATTTCATTAGGAGTAAAAGTGTTATTTGTCCACCCAGCTTTCCCTAGGACGAATGCCATCATTTCTGTTTGCAGAGGCAACCAAAAATTAAAGGAAATATTTTAGATGTCAACATTAAATGTCAAAAACCAATTTTACGTAATTACTAATACCCTGGCACGTATGCATTTTATTCAGAAAATCCCTGTTAAAAATATTCATCAGGGGATATTCAAATTTATTATGTAGAACAACACAGCGTTAACGTGCTGGCTTCTATTTAATGCTTTGGTTCATAGCAACAAAGATACCAATGGGAAATCATTAAACAAATATGCGATTTTTTGCAGCATAATAGGTCTATGTTTGGTATCACTCAAAAAAAAAACCTCACCGAGCTCAAACCAACAGAAAAAACGCAATGATCAGGCAAAGTACAGGAAGATTATAAATGTTAACAGATTTCAGAAAGTGATTTTATGTTAATTCAAATGTTAATGCTGTCCGAGGCTGCTGAAAGGAGCATGGGGCTGCGGGAGGAGATAGACGTTGCCGGCAGGGGAAAGCACAGGGAACACAAAGGGCTGCCTCTTGGTGTGGGTGGGGGAGTTTTATTAATTATATTTCCTTTAGAGCCCTAACAATAACATGTCAGTAATCTACACATTCTGTACTTAATTGATGTTAATGATTTGGCCGAGTCCCGGTCGTCGCTGGCGAGCCTCCCCACGCCGTGAGAATCCCGGCCATCTTGCGTTCCTCCAGCCCCGCAGCGCAGCCCCAATTAAGTCAATGAGCACGGGGCCGCTGAGCTGCTCCCGCCATCTCCACGGCCCCTCTCCCAGCCAGGTCCCACCCGGACGTCTTCCAATCCACTCTCCACATCCCTGAAGGAGCACACGGCCCCCAGCACAGCCCTGCACAAAGGGATGCATTCATGCTCCCCCCGCACCCCAGAAAGATGACCGCCCGGCCTGCACGGCTGCCCCAGCTGCGGTGGGCAGAAGCAGAGGTGGAAGAGGTCCCTCCAGTTCCCCTCTGACACCAACAGCTGGGGGAGAGTCGGGGATTTCTCTCTCATGCTCATGAGCAACAGGTTCCATCCCAAACTCATTGTCCCATGAGCCTGCAGCTGCCCTTGAGATGATGACCGAGTTGTAAGCACTCAGCAAAGTCATGTATGAAATTAGAAGTGGTGAAGTGATGCCTCTCAAAACTACCCCCGCTAGGGTTGCTCTGGTATGTCTATCCTTGGTGCCACTCAGCTGCCAGCCAGCAACGTGTCCCAGACACCTGCGATTTACCTTCTCTGGAGCCGAACTTTTCCATTACGTCGGTCCCAGGAAACAGGGTTGGTGTTCAGGCAGGCTGCTGCGGAGCAAAGTCCACTTGGCGACAGGAGGATCCAAACCCACTGCAGCTGCCAGCACACCCCAGCCCTGTTGCCACCAGTAGGCAGCCCTCAGAAGCCACAGGAGGAACCTGCTGTCTCACTATAGTTCAAGAGCACATCCAAGTTACAGCAATGACAAAACCAGGTTGTTCTGGGCAGACACACACGGCTTCTTGGCACATTCAACCAAAGCATTCCTTGCATCATCCCAGCACGATGGTACATAGAGAAGTCAAGCAAATTTCTCCATGTGCACAAGACTAACAGATCTGCTTTTGTGCAGGGCATTACCTCCCTTCTTGGAGCTACTCTTAGCCTCTACTCATCCCCTTCAATGCCAGATGCACATCACTGCTGCTGGTGCTACACGTCCCGATTCCTTGTTCCCCTCCTCCCTCTTGCTTCCCATCCCACAGGAGCACCTCTCCCACTCCCAGCAGAACAGGGTGGCCCAGGCAGCGAAACATTCAACAAACTGTTCTGTTGCCACTTCTCAGGGGAAAACATTTGCTTAAAAACAGTCAGATGAATTTGGAGTGATCTATAGGGCACTTTGTTATGTTAATGACTGTTACCAACTGTCTCTGCTTTATATTAAAATGTTGACTCATTGTCAGTTGGGGTGAGACAAGACAGCTTGCTTGTGCCTTGCAGTCCTTTCGCACTCACCCAAACTACTCATGTGAAGACACTTTAATATGAAGAGACACTGTCTGTGGCCATTATTAATCTCCTGACTGAAGCCCAGAATACTAATAACATCATACAAGATCAGCTAACCTTTCCTCAGTGTCTTCGTCATTCTGCAAGGCTTTGGCCAAAATTAAAACATTTTTCTTCACTCTCACAAGCCTGTGGCTGACAGCCAGACTTCCCAAACCGTGATATAAAGAAGTTTTCACTTGCCCTCTACTGTGCCCAAATAACAGCATCATCATTCAGGCATAGAATTGAGGGGATGCTTCCTGCAAGCCCAGAAACATCAGCTTTATGAACATCAGAAAGTTACATTTTGCAGACCTGGCTGAGCTGAGAAAACAATGTTTTCTATTCTCAGACCAACCTTAAACCAAAGTGTAACAACCAAACCACACTGTGAGTTGGGCAGTCCAAATATTCCATTGACATCCAGTAAGGACTTAGAAGATGAATATTGAGGTGGGAGGGAAAAAAAAAAGGTTCTCTTTTAGCATTTGTCATGGACAATAATTCGTAATAGACAGAAATACTGAGCTGAGGCGCGGAGCTGCAGAGGCTGGCATCTTGGTAGAGTACCCCTCTCAAAGCAAAACCAAATCCAAACACCTTACAGGGAATTATAAAATAAAACATCTTATTCCTCTTTTCTGTCTGATGTTGTTACTCTGGGATTCAGTCCAAGAATGCTCAGACCATTTATCCAAGTTGCACGCAGGGCACGCCATAGGTAAGTTCATGTAACTGGAGTCTGAACACGATAACCTGGCAAATCACAGCTGTGCCTACTTCTTTTGCCTTGTTGGGGTGGGGGGCATCCCCAAACCCTTTCCTACGCAGCTTTATTAAGTTTCTACTCTCTTTGCAGTGAATGCCTAATTTCCAGCCAAGCCACTTACTTTTAGTTCTACGTGAGGCCTCTGTCATTCCTATTTAAGAAAAAAACCCACATCAATCCTAGATCCAGAGTGGTGTGTGCTGCCTGCTCATACCAACCAGCAGCAGCCTTTCACTGTCAATGTGCATGGTGGTTTCTTTGTGTTTTAAATATATATACTTATATATATATATAAAAGCAAACTTTACCAATACTGCAATATAACTGTACAAAAGTTATTTGCGGCCCTTGACCCTACTGAAAATAAATGAATCTGCCCCCAATGGAAGAAAATATGACATACCAAGATACACTTCTAGTACCAGGAAAATCATGTCTGTGGCGGGGCCATTAACTGCTTGATTTTCTAGAAAATATTTAGGTTTGTTGCTTTTCTCTGTCAGGAAAATAGTTTAGCTCATGATTAAACCCAGTATCATTTCTGTTTCAAGGAACTTTACTGTACAGTTTGTAAAAATCCAAACATTTGATCATGTGATTTTACATTTATAGCTTAAAAGTCCATTAATATATGGAGTTGAATACCTTTTTTAATTCAAAGACAAACTGCAATATTGTCAGAAAGACAGTAAGTGCATTTAGAGAACCATTTCCCCACTACAGCCACTGTCCATGAACAGTGCCCTGCTCCTTTCTTTCCAATGCTCATGCAAATTTATGAAAGCAACTAAACTCCCATTTCTCTAGCCAAGCCCAAGTCAGAAATTTAACATTTGAGACTCATAATACATCACAGGAAATCATGCTGGTAAAGGAAATGCCTCCCCCTCAAATAAAGAGGTCTTCCTCCTTGAATATTATTGCAGCCCTGCTGAACCATCAAAAATCAGTACATTGTAAAATACATTTGCTTTCTTACTATTTCAGTTACACGTTCAGCTCAGCAAAACAAAACCAGTTTTCACATAGATAAGCAGTTCCAATAGACAGTCTGCTCCTCTGAATGGCCAGCAGCTTTAGGACCAAAGCCCCCTGGGCTCAGAAAGGTTTTCCTTCCTTCCTTGATAGCCATTTGATCTCATTTGCCCTCAAACATGCCAGTTTGCACAGTTTGGAAAACCTTGGGTTTATTCAGTCTACAAAGAATATTTTATTTCTATTTATAATCTCAGATTCACCATAAATAGAAATAAAAAGCTTCATATACAAACTCACCCTTTTGTGCTTGGCATGAACTTATTTCAGGAGACTGAAAGGAGGCAGATTATGTAGCGTTGCAGTGTTCTGCAGTCTTAATTAAATGTTTAAGTTGTGTCAGTAGCAGACAATTCAAAACTTCAGAGAAACTAGTTTTGTACTTTAAAGGGAAGATGTTATGTGACGTGTTTGCAGGGAGCATGGCTGGAAGAGCCCATTACCAAAATACTGTTCAACAACTCAAGTCAAGTGGCTGCTTTGCTGGAGTTTTAACTTGAAAGCACAGAAGCTTCCCAGATTAGCTAGAAATCAAGTGCTATAACAGCGAGACATGGACATTAGCGTCGTCCTGCATTTGTATATAATCATCACCTCCTACCATCTCACAGACATACGCACAAAAACCCAACCAAAAAACAACTACCAACCCCAAATCTCTCAGTTACTCCACCTTGACTGCCCACCCCACCCTCGGCAGGTCTGCACACTGGGACACAGGTGGTGCTGGCTGGGGTGAGGGCAGGAGAACCAGAGGAGGAAGGAAGAGCTGCTCTGCTTCCTGCCACAGGCAGCACATGACAGAACTGCACCCCCTGTTTATGTGCCAAGTCTGAGCGGGAGATCTCTCCAGAGGTTACAAGAACCGAGATCAAGTTGACCTCAGCCTTGCCAGTGAGGAGGAGCTGTGCTTAATCCCCAACAAATGCAAAGCTAGACAAAGTCTGTGCTAACCTGCATTATTTCACAGTATATGCTAGCATCTCCCTCTTTTGAGAGGAGAGGGTTGTGGAGGAGGAAGGTTTGGAAAATGAGAGTACGAGTAATTAAGTGTTTTAACTACATATTGGTAGATATCTTGAGGAAGCATGTTCCCAAAATATAAAATTCATATGAAAAAAAAAAAAGGTGAATCAGGTTCATCCAACGTCAACCTGCTGCGCTGCACATCAGCTCCCTGAGTAGTGCCCTGACCGAGTGTAATTGCCATTAAAGCCTGGAGGAAAGCCAGTTGTAGCCTTTGGCATTTCCCAAGTTAAAGTGCAGGTGCCCTGATGCCTTCTCCTAGGAGGCAGAGATGCTGCAGTAAGCCCCGTACACTTGCACCAAGGTCCAACTTCACAGCCTAGTGAAGGAAGCGCATTTTACCCAGCCACCTGAATTCAGGCTGCTGCTGCCAAGACAAGCCAGCTGTGGTGTACGTGAAGGAAACAGCACCCAGGAATTGAGAGAAATTGGAGGCAGGCCAGGAGAGCTTGCCCAGCATGGAGCTCCTATGGGATGCCTGGCTGAGTATTCGTGCAGGCACTCCACTGGCCTTGAGCTGGTCACTTACCTCCTCCTCCGGCGGTAGGGATGTAATAAAACCCCTTCCAGAGAACCAAGAAGACATGCTGACCTGAGACCTAGAAACTGAGATACCCACAGACAGGCCACCCTACTGCTTTATGGGAGACAAGCTACGCAGAACTATTTCTATGACTTACCGTTAGATTAACTACAGCATTAACTACAGCTTCGTATCTGGCAGACTCGCAGAGCGGACCTCTGCATCTTCAGCCTTTCTGCTCACCAGCACTCCTCCTCCTCAACCCCAGCTCACAACTGCAGCCTCAGCTCACTCCTTTGGGTCCTTTCCTTTAATACAGCCACAGCTACCATCAACTTTCACTTTAATAGTAGCAGCAATACAAAATCAGCACTGGATTCATTTCTCATGCTCAAAGTTTCTCTGCTGCCCCCAGCTTTCAGACCAAGGTGAGGCTTTGATACATAGTTATAACAAACCTTTCAGGAGGAGGAAGATAATAATTTGCCACCTGGGTTACTGAAGAATTCAATTTACTTTGCAGGATGCTTTATGCTGGTCTGTAGCTATTAAAGGGAGAGACAGTTTCCAGGAGAGAAGTTTGCAGTAAAGCACAGCTAAATTGGTTTCTTAGGGCTCCCCAGCACCTTGAGACCTCCACGCTCCTGCACCAGGAGCAGCAGCCTCACATACTGCCCTGGGGCGTCCTCCCCTAAAGCCCTTTCCCCACCTCTCAGGCTAACATGCTTAGTCAGAGAGCGCTTGCAGGAACACATTATTTGATATTAGCTCAACTTTATCACACAAACTCCAACCCACTTACAAACACACTAAATCCTTTTCTCTTACCTAGCCAGGCAGAACTGCCCCACAGCTTCTCCTTGTCTACTGTGCATCTGCCTGCAGGTTGGTCCAGGACTGGAAAGAATTTAGAACAGGACTTTCAGGCAAAGAATTAAGGAGGGAACTCCCCATTAGTTTTGTTTGGGGTTTGGATTTTTTTGTTTGGTTGGCTTGAGGTTTTTTTTTCCAAAGTCAGTTGCCTCATTCCTCCCTAAACCAGTTTTCAGCCTCTGGCAACCAGTGCATAATCTTTTCAAGCTACCCTAGAAAAACAATACACTGACAGAAATATGTATCCACATGTGTTACAAGACAGCCAGAAACAAAGATCCTTAAAGTATCAGATTAAGGTGAGAAAGTAAGAAAATAGCTCTTAAGGTGAGTTACCCCTGCTGGAAAGTACCACAGCTCGGGTGCATCACCACATTCCTACCTGGGAAGATGCAAAGCCCCGATCTCCATGCTCTGAATAAACTGCTTCCCATCAAAATAAAGCAGGTCAGCCTTTTGGGAGAGGGAAGTTATAACGTTAGCAGGATTGCCATCTAAAACAGAGATCCAATTTAGAGAGGCCTGTTAGATGAACAGTTTCATTCATCGATAAATATACATCTCCCAGATACAGGTTTCCCCACACAGCTGAGAACACATGGAATACCTGCGCTCACTTTTGAAGAGGTATTAGCCAGAAAGTTACATTTAGCTTAAAACTGAAAGTTACAAGTTCATCATATCCGTATTATTATTATTACAGTATTTTCCTGAACAGTTAAAAGCCATAAAGAACATGCAACCACCATTTATAAGGAGGCAGTTACAGGTGAAGTATGATCAATTATTACTACTTCTGGAAACAGATGAAACACACTAAGCACTGAAAAGTAACAGCACAATGACTAGTGCTGAAGCTTGGCTGGTGATTTAGGAATTAAACCTAGATGCCACCTTTCAGGAGGGTTGTTTCCTACCACCCACACACCCACTTTGCATTCTAGATCTAAGAACCAAGTACGAAAATGTTTCTTGACAATTCTTCCAATGCTACAAATGTTTTCAGTAACTGGCAAATCTAACATTCCTTTGTCTATCATGTGTTGCTCTCTGAGAAACTAAACCTCTGAACTGGCACCACTAAACCTGTTCAGCTACCACTTACACTTGTTTGGTTAGCAGAGAACTTACACAATCATTCATTGCAAGGGAAAAAAAGCCAGCAACACCAAATCATTTGCTTACCATTAGTTACCATAGGCATTTTTATTACATTAAAGCTTTAAGATTTATCAGAATACTGAGTCAGTCAAAGAAGAGCAAAATGGAGAATAATTTTTTTTTTTTAAAAAAAAGCACCCTTGCTGGTAACTGTTTAGAAAAATTAACCAACAACAGAGTAGGAGCTTCCTTAAGTTATCCACAGAAGGACATGATGAATCCTGGTAGTCTCAAAAAAGTTTTGAGTGTTGCCGAACAGTCCTTCAAAGTGAACATCATGAGAAAAACAAGCACCCATTTTTCATTTTTTTACATTTATTTCTCCATTTCCCTTTTCTCCACAACCAAGACTTTCCAGAAAACATCTCACTATGACTTCTCAGATTTTCAGAGAACTCTTCTGGTAAAAAGGCACACACCATTCCAGAATTCAATTTTGCACAGAAGATGGTTAGTTGTCAAAGACTATACCAAAATCCCAAAGTTTAAATGATTACTTTTTAAGAAAATGTAGGCTTCTCCTACCGATCACTTCTCGTTATTAAACATAACCCAAACAATCCGATTCAAGAATTTCCCAATACACCCATCATTAGAAAACATGTTGTGGAAGGATTCCCCATACCCTTGTCATGTTTATTATCCCCTCCCTAGCCACCTGCACCTGGCTAAGGGAAATCCAGGTAGCCCCACATGACAATATTATCTTATTATCCAAAAAGGAAGTTTTAGTTGATAAGCCAGTAGCAGTAAATAAATAATGCCATAGTTACTACATTATTTATCCCCAACTCCCACACTACTAGTGGTCACAGTCTGAAAAACCTTAGCTGACCATAATTAAACGAAAAATAGGAATATACATAAAACCAGCTGTCTTAGACAGCATTTTTATTAAAAATGGATACAGAGACATAGCAGCATTTACAATAAAGAGTTTTTTAAAAGGCATCAAGTTGTAAGCCAACCATTTGAAAAAGAGGCTTTGAAACGTTGTCTTCCACAGCACTTCTTTGCCCAGGGGACAGCATGACTGCAGGTTACCCAAAGGACAAACAAACACAATAACTAATCTAAACTTCAAGCCTTTTTTCTGAACAGTTGGTCACATCAAGCATCACCCTCCATAGCAGCATTTGGAGCACTCTTCGGTGTTCTTTTAAGTGGCTGGTGTACTTGATCCATTTCTTTAAAATATTATAATGTTCAATAAAAATATTCCAAATAGAAATAGTTCTTCTGTCATGAAAAAAAAGTAAGGTTTCCTTTTCAGATTCCATAAAAGCTTATGAACTTCACTGGCAGCATTTCCATAATGGAGCAGGAGTTAGAACCAGCAGAACAGGCACTTCAGCAAAATTGTCTGTCAACAGTCTCTAAAGTCATATTGGCTTCGGTTCAGAAGACTGTTTCTTACCACTCTGTGGTGGTGTAAGGACACCAGTGGGGAAAGGTGAAGTCCTATTTTGCTCAGCCAATATGGCTTTTTTTTCTTGACGTTTTTC
>WEIS01001079.1:664-13004 GCA_013389965.1 Todus mexicanus | reverse complement strand
GAAAAAGCACACATTTCCAAATTTCACTTTTGGAATGTCAAATGTCAGTTCAAAATTCAACAAGTACTGTAAATTTTGGAAATGGCAAGCAAATTTTCTCCATCAGTACTGTGCCTAGAGGCCATGAGCAATATTAACAGAATTGAAAGCAGAACTGAAACTGATGTTCTGAGCAGATACTTTTCTTGAGACACCAGTGTTCATAGATTAAGGCCAGAAAAGTATGGTCCAATAAAATTTCTAAGTGTGGGACATAAGGCTTACTCTAGAAAATCAGAAAAATCCTGTCTTTCAGACACGTACTCAAGTCTTGAATGAACAGGTCTGTTTGCACTGAAGTCACCATTACCCTTTCAGCACTTTATCCACAGGTTAATTTCTTCCACTATTAAACAGAGTCTTTTCAGTCTGCAGTGGTCTGGTTTCAGTTTCCAGTTGCTGCATTCTGCCGTATCTTTTTATGCTATGAAAACCATTTATCAAGTACATGTATTTATTTTTGATCTAGCAAGTCACACATAATCCCTTTTGGGAGCCTAAAAGGAACTGAAGCTCCTCAGCACTTCCACTGAATCGTGATGCCTATTTAGACTGATTAACAGCACAGCAGCATCCAGCATCCCACCAGGCATTGTACAAGTCAGTGAGGACATCATGCAATCCCCTGCTCTTAGTTCCCTTCTTCAAAACTCAGGGGCCTTTAGCAGATCCTCAGCATTCACCACCTGATGATTATCAGGATCAGACTCATTCCCACACCTCTAAAAGAAAAAGAAAATCCATAACCTCAATGCTATCACAGGCCAGAGGGGCAACCATAAGTTGCAGTTACAATGAGTAAGAACTAAACCTCTAAGTGGATTTAAATATGGCTGATTTTCTATCATTTACATTCCCTTAGGAGAAAGGAAGCATTACACCAAACCAAGGAGTTAGAGAAACTCACTACTTGAAAATAAATATCAAATTACCAAGATTTCTCTTCAAATTCGTCAGTCTCCTTTGATTGACTACTTTTAACTCACACTAGATGCTTCTGTTCCAGCAAACTCTTGTTTGTAAAGATCACTGCCAGTCACTTCACTGCTTCAAACACAACAGGTTACAGGCTGGTAAGTACCTGGGGTGCTCTATTCAGAAGGGTCAAAGGCCGTTTTCTAAATCCAGGAGTTGTATATGAGAATTTTATGGTACAATTCCCTTGGAGGAGAGAAGTTCCCAGACTACTAGGGGAGGGGGTATTTGAGAGAAGAGAAGCAGAAGGTGGGACTTCACCAAAGGAGCCTGTGGTACAGCTAAAAAGACAGGAATAAATAAGCCACATCTGAGAAATGCTGAGAGACTTCCATGGACCTTGAGAAGATCACATAAAGTTTGCTGTAGCCCAGAAGGCCACAGCATTGCTATCCCAAAGCAAACAACCATAAAAAACAGGTGTCTAAGTGAGGAGTTATGCATTTATACTCACAGCAGTTGAGTGTTTTATTTGGTTTTTTGAAGAAAAAACCCACACACAACAAAACAAACCCCAAAACAAACAACAAACATTAGGGCAAAACACTCCAACTTGCACCAACAAGCTGCCAGCATCAGTCTACCAAGTGTCTCATTTTTGCCATTTCAGAAGAAAAACAGGATGCTGCCAGTTATCACAGAATATCTCCGTGTGCTTCGCTTTCCAAATACAAAAGTCACCATTGAGAGCTGTTGCTCCTGCTGTATTAGCAATCCTACCACTTTTACCACCACTGGTTTCTTCACTTTTAGATCAGTTAGAAATGTTTTTGCATGGAGCTGATAATGGTGCCTTTCTCCTTGTGTGCTTTCCTTCCTCAGCTTTTCTACAAGGGAACTTGGCAGATATCTTGGGAGATATCAAACCAGATTCTCTTTGCTGCAACATACTGGCCTTAAGTTTTAGGCAAGCAAAATTCTTTCTTCCCAATGAACAACTGTTGGATACTTGGTAAGAACCTCAGTCCAACATTTGTTATTCCTCATTCTCCTGCTTCTACAAAGTCACTCTCACTCTGCACTGGAGAAAGTACAGCAGAAAAACAATAGAAGAACAGAATTTAAAAATGGCATCACTCAAATCTCATTACAAACACAATTTTCAAGCTAACCACTGTTGTTATGACAGCTCTTCTCTTTTTATTTTCCAGGATAAACAGGGAAAGTTTAAAGAGAGCAAAAGTGAGGGAACTGTCCTAGTCTGAGTTGTGCAAACCAACTACACAGTTTCCCTTAGCCATCCTTTCACCCCAGGATTAAATAGCAATACTCTCACTGACTAAAAGGTACCCATATTTTGCTCTATGTGTAATAAACACAGAACATCTAAGAGTGAGCATACTGAGAAAACTACACTTGTTAAGCATGGTGTGTACTATAAATAGAAAAAAAGAAAATGCATTAGGAATGTTATTTGATTTAAAAGAATGCATGTAAACATTTATCCTGTACTTTCTAGAGAGGGGCTCTGGGAATACTCTGGAAGGGTGCAACAACTATAAATATGCTTGAACTTCTGCTCCAATCTGGTGTATGAAAGTGATGATTTGGAATGGCCATAGAAAGTCAATCTGAAATTGGGGAAAGAATGAAAAAATCTGCTTCTTTTCAGTTTGAAAATCAAGGGAAGGAACACAAGAGGATTTCTTCTCATTGCCAACAAAAAAAGTAAAACAAAGACAAGTCGTATGTTTGATAGAATTTCCAATGTGTTTACAGATTAAGCTGTGTCACTGCCCTCATGACATCCTGATTACTCATCTCTTTACCTTCTAAGGCACTAGAAAGATTACAAGGAAACTAAGGTACTTGCATCATGGCAATAGCATTTCATCGACCTAAAAAGGAATATCAGAAGTCTAGATAAAGTCTAGATAAAGTTCTGTGAAGAAGCTTTTTTTGAAGCACATGACATTTGCAGGTCTAAGACGTGTCCCGCTTTATCAAATTTCATCTTGCAAATGTGAGATGGATTCACAATAGAGAACTTCAATTTCCATTTCCCAGTTTAAAATTTCCATGCTCTTTGTATATCAAATATCTTTTCTTCTGCCATGAGTAAGCAAAAAAGCAGAAAGGGCTAGACCTAGACATTGTTACTATCAGCAAATAGCATCTACATAGAAAATTTGTTTCCCCTTCCCTTTTTTTCCCCCTTTGAAATAACAGCTTTAGAGATATTGCTATTTGTTACAGATAAATGAAAACAAATTTTCATCAAGCAGAGACAGCAAGAGCAGGGCTTCTCCACAAGGTAGGACAAGTTGGGAGTGACCACAGCACAGGCAGGGTGGCATCTTCATCAGCTGGGGCACAATCCTGCAGCACCTGAGCTGGTAGAGCAGAGCCAGAGACTGATAGCAGGGTCCACTGAAAGTCTCAGAAGTGCTGAAGTGCTGAACCAGGTTCAGGATCTAACCATACAGTCTAGTCAGGAGTAGCAAGAGACAGGGCTTGAGACAAAGCTACAACATAGGTCCAAGATCCATCCAGGAGACAAGGTTGGAGATGTGTTTGAGGACAGGGTTGTAGTAGGTACACCTACAACATAATTCAGAAAAGGAGATCTTGAGCCTAAGCTTAAAAATGGATCTCCTGGATCCATGGGCAGAGGATGCATGTGTTGGTGCTCTCAGGGTCAAAGCAGTAAGACATCCATTCTTCTTCTTCAAGCGTTGGTTCATGAGGAGGAATACTGCATTTATGTTGCGTATACAAGCAGAGTTTTGGAGGATCTCCTGATCCTTGGAACACATACAAAACAAAACAGCTTATTAGTAATTTGGTTCTGTTTCTACTTTCATGTGCAAGACTGACATTTTTCATGTGAGACCTTCTAGTGGCAGTTGCTACTGATGAACAATGTGCTTATTGATACATGACACTGAGTAAATCAGAATCAATCAGCCACTCTTAAATGATAAAATAATGAGTCAATTATGAAGTCTTCATCCATTTGAGCAAGTGTCATGCACTTGCACTAGAAGTTGAAAATCCACTTGCCCAAGGCAATCTTTCAAGCATTTTTGTTCTGACTTCAAATTTTTGACACTAAAGCTTTAAAGAGGGGCCCTGACAAAGAAACTATGCAGCAAAACTGGCTAAAGTAGGGATTTATGTGGTGATGAGACCAAATTTGCTGCATTTCCTTGAGTATTTGACAATAATTCTCCTCCTCCTCTGGGTTTGGCACTCATGGGGTCCCTGTGGTGGGTCCAAAGAAATGGTCTCACACTGAGACCTGTAGCAGTTTACATTGAAAAAATGTCTTCAGCCTGGAGACTGTCCAAGGATAACTGCATAGCCAGTAATATTTTATTTCCTTTATTCACTCTTGGAACTTCTGCATTAGACTTTGGCAAGGTAACATTACAGTTAATTTTGCAACTTGCAGTCAAAAACTGCACTATTAAAAAAATTATGAACAGGTTATGACTCTTGCACCCTGCAGCCATCAAAATTCTTCAAAGTCACAGTCTAACATAAAATGCCAACCCAGACAACCAGACAAACGCTTAGACTGAGGCTAGAAGAAGGGGATATTTAATTCAAAACTGAAGGCTAGTTACATTTATGAAATATGGACTGAACGGGGCAGAGTGGTTTCGTTTTTCATTTATTGGGCACATGCTTCATGTTACGCTATTATAAAGGTACAATGTTATTTCTATAGAAAGGATATCAAATAAATCCAAATTCAGCATGGTATCACCTGACACCAGGTATTTGAGTGCAACCTTAAAATCAGTTAAAACAATGTTAAAGTTATTTAAAAATTAATTGGTCTAATAAGAGATGTGAGCCTGACTCATGCCAGCCTTTACCTAGAAGAAAGTCATCTCCATTAGCCTTTTCCTTTAATACTAGGCTCAGGGTTTGCTAAAAATCGATTCATTACGCACAGAAATACTGTTGCCATCTTGTGGTAGTCCATAGCCTATACAAAATTTGGTAGCTTTCCACTACTTAAATTTCAGGAGTACCATTTTTGGTGAGGACAAAAAAGACACCAAAAAAACCCGAATGACAAAAAAATGCAACACTAAGCAAACAAACAAACAACAACAACAACAAAAAATCGTAAGCCCAACAACAAATCCCCCAAAAAGGCACACAAAAGAAACCAAAACCACCAAACAAACAAACAAAAAACACATGCACACACAAAACCCAAAACCAAACCCAAAAGATTTTGGACAGCAATTTTATTTCGGGAAGACACTGAAGCAGACTTCAGTAGACACAATACCTTAGGTATTGCTGGATATCAGAAATTTCAGTTTAAATGAACATGGTAGAAGATACCCGAAAGGCATCTATTCGTGTGGTTTCTCTCTTACTCATCACCCTAGACTGAAGACCAGGAAGGTCATTAAATCTGACTCCACCATAATAATTGTTGTTATCCACCTTAATTGCTTACTATTTAGTCTGTGTCCTTAAAACCAGCATCCTGAATTTCCTCTTTGTGTTCTTTCCTGGGGTAATAATTGAACACGCTGATCACCATTCTCAGAGGAGGTGCTTCACAACCCACAGGACAGAAACAAATCAGCTTCCCTGCCTTGACTCTTCACCATTCCCAGGAAGAACCTGCTGGTCTTATCACACTGTCATAATGACAAAGAGACAAAAAGAGTGGCTATTTGGATTCCTCAACCTCTCAGTGTCTGGGTAAGGTGGTTTACTATAAGGTCACCTTTAAACAAGCATTTCGTAAGAACAGATTGAATGGTATTTCCCGTTACTAAGTGGTCTGGATTACCAACTCCACTCACACATAGCAACACATCTGCTTAAAATCATCTGTACATATTTACCGCCAATATTCATTCCCTCTAAAATAAAAGGCAAACACCATTTGTGGTGACAATGGATGCTATATAAATATGTAATATTTAATGTAAATTAAAGAGTTGCCAACTATATGTACAATCAGTGGTGAAGACTTGTTTATAGCTCGCTAAAATTCTGTTTAAGACAAATTATGGATGGCAGTCATATGGCAACAATTGTGGTCTTCAATATTTAAATTATCATTACTGTAAGGAAATTGTCTTAATTTTTGCAATGTTTTTACCTCTTCACTATCAGACTATTTAAACTTCAGCATTATTTCTGAGCAGTCCTTTGTCACATTTGTGGGAGAACTTTCCTAGAATATACTTGGATTCATATTTGTGCCTCTTTTAAGGAATAGACTTATAAGACCTGTGACAAAGAGAAACTAAACTTCTTGGGTTTGCTTTCATATTAAAATGTTTCAGAAAAGAGGAAGCTATTTTAAAAGTTTTCTCGCAAGTCTTTCACTTCCATTTCTATGAAAGTCATGAATTAAACAAACAAACAAACAAAAAAAAGCCCCACAAAGAAATGACAACAAGAAGTTTGTTTTCTAAAATCACCTGTAAGTCTTGCCTAAATATCCATTAGCATTTGCTTTGTGGAATAGGTCCCTGCACTGATAGCTTTTTCAACATAGCAACACAAGTATTAAGGTAACAGTTTTGATTCCAGTGCAAATTTGCAAGGAAAACTATCCTTTCACCTTTGGGCTTTCAAGAGACTACAGTTCTTACTCCCTAAGAAGCAATATTAGAGACACAGAAGAAAAATAACTGGTTTGAATACTTGGAAAAAACCCAAACAACAAAGCTTAATTAGCAGGGCAAGTTCTTACTAGAAGTAGCCTTCAAAGCCTTTGTTCACCAGTAAGGTTTTTGCCAGTTCTTCCTTTAGAAAGTGATTCAGAATGTCTTTTATTTTTGCAACATAATTTTGTTAACAGGCTAGGAAATTGGAATACAATTCCAAGGTTAAATAGGTCTAAACAGGTTGGAAGTATGCATCAGCAATTCAGGAAGCAAAAGGATCTTCAAAATTCTTAGCCACAGTAGCTGCAGAGGCCAATTTCTGTCATATAATACTAAAGCTTTTTTTAATGAATATTCATTTTCTTGAATACCAAGTACTCCAAAGGCAAGACTAACATAAAAAGCAATCTATAAAAGCAGAAAAGCTTGCAACTAATAGCACAGTAAAAGCTGATGCTTTTCTCATGTTTTTACTGTTTATAAAACTTTCTAATTTTCTTGTCTAGCTGATTATCCAAATAAATGAACCTTTTCAGACATCTTGCCACCTCAGCTTTGGTGGCAGGACTATAACAAGTTTGTTTATAAAAAAAATTCCTTGGAAAATTCTTCAGGATCCTGCATCGGGATGCTCTATTACTAATTTCTCCCCGAAGAATACATTCCAGTGCTTTGCTTCTCCTACCTGTAGTAGTAGGCTGTGGTCCTTTAAAAGCAATGAACAAGTGAGATCGAAGTAAAACTGAATAGTGGATCTCATTTCTGCAGTAAACCTCAGCTCTGACACAGATGTGAAAATTACATCTTGTCCAAATAAGGCATTTTCATTCCAGCTGTCAGAGATTTGAGCAAGTGTTACGTAAACTGAAACATATATTTACTAGTTACTAGAGCTTTTCTTTAGATTTTTACCTTTTGATTTAATGTCTGCACCTGCTAGACACATTTGTTAGAATATTCCAGAAAGGAAGGTATAGTAAAACTACAAAATATTATGCAAATATCCCCTTTACTTGGAAATTTCCTTTTTTTTTCCCAGAAAAAGTGGGCGAAAAAACCTAATGTGAAGCAGGATGGGGTTTTGGTACTCTGACCTCTATTCATTAAGAGCCAGCTGTACTTAACCAGTACCAACTCACGAGGCAGATTCACCTACACTAACTGTAGGAATAAAAAGACGAGAAGTAACCAAGAGACTTCTGATCCCAGTTCAACTCCTACAGTGCCTTGGCAAGAGGACTCTGCTGGGCTGATGCTTTTCTGCTTCACAAAAAGGCATTACCAAGGAAGCATGAAATCAGAATGTCTCTATTTCAGATAATCCACAAGAAGTGTTGCTGTTGAAGGCACTTCACTCCCAAATCTACAGCTGGGTTCTCTTTATGACATAGCAGACAGACAGCTCTAAAGAGTGGCATGAGAAAGATGTGCATGGAAAGTGCAACAGTGTTCAGAATCTGAACGTGGCACCTGAGGCCTGTCAAGTTCCATGTTTCCATAAGCAGCTATACCACTAGTATGGTCTAACAGCCTTATTATCATTATTACATTTGGCAGCTAAAGCATCTAGTTATTAGCAAAGGCAAAAACTCATCCGTTTTACATTCTGAAGGGCCAGTATCCAGTGTCATTCCTTGAAAAGGGACATAAGTCACAAAAGCCAAACCGTCTTCTGCAACACCAGCCGCATAGCCACTTTCTAATTTTCACAAGGCATCTGTTCCTACCTAAGTCTTCCCCCAGCAGGACTGAGGACAATACAACCTGAGCTCTCACATCCTTCACCTTATCCAGAGCTCCATAGTCCCTCTTGGTTTGTTCTAGGTCTCACTTGGTGGCATTGCTGGTGCCCCACAGACAATCAATGAAGGGTAACAATCTGAAGGCCACATTAATTATAGCAGTCCTCCAAACCACATTAGATCTGGGTCCTAGCAAGCTACAAAGCTCTTGTGACATGTCTAACTGGCATCTGGGTGTTCCTATCTCATGTAAAAATGAATCTCCAACCGCTAATGCCCATCATGCCTGTTCAGGGCCAACTGGCTCTGATATCTCCTTTAATAGAGTTTGCTCTCCTGCACTAGCTGTTAGCACACAGTACCAAAAAACTGGTACAAAAGTAAATTGAGATCAAATAGAAGAAAGAACCTTTCTCCTGCTGCTGAAACAAGAAGCTTCCAGCCTCCCTGTTCTTGGGAGTCTCTACCCACCACTCCTTCAAGTGTGGTGTCTGTCTGTGCCACCTTCCTTGTATGGTGTGGTTTGGTTTCTCACCTCTGCAAACACTCTGTTATGACCCTGTAAGTCTCTTGTTTGTCTTCCCTGATGGTTTGTGACCTGCTCACCCCCTCCCTCAACTAGCAACTCAGTGCCTCAGACATACCACATCTCCCACAAGCTAAACCACTATCACCGGCAGAGACCTGGCCTCAAAGAAAGGTCCCAGAATTTCCTCTAGCCCCAGACTTGAAAACTAGCATCCTCTCTCTGGAGTTCAGAGTGAGGGATTACAGGAAGAAATAAGATGCTCCGATGGGAGAGAAACTGCTTATGTGAAACCCCACAAATACCAAAAGATCCTTTCTAGTGGTGTAGAAGGACTATAAGCTGATAAGGGTCTGCTCCTACTCCCGTTGCAAGGAGTAGAAGAGGTTTTAGCTATTTCACTTTTAGAAACAATGGCCCTGGGCTGAATTTGAGCTAATCTGCAGTGCATATGTACCTACAAAGACTTAGGTACTTCAGACAGAGTAGCAGGGCAAATGTGGGAACACTTGATAACAGACCTCAAAGCACATGCAGAATTTGACACAAGAGCACAGGTGGAAATACAGTTTACGAAATGGAGACACTGCGCTACTGGTGTTTGGAAATGGGTTATAATTCAAATACCATAGGGTACTGGGATAACATCAGAGGGATAAGTTAACGATATGTACTATACTACGGACTGATTTACTTTAACTCCCCAAATTGAGTGATATTCTCACTCTTTCACTGTTTCACCAAGTGCAGAGGCCTACAAGAGGCTACAGGTACTTTTTTCTTCCAAATACACTCTGTAAAAAGATATGTCATACATCTCAATCGGAATCTTGGAGCATATGAGAAGGCAATTTATACTCTCTGGAGTTGCTACCTTTGTCAGTGGCACTATAGTATATGTGTCCATGTACCTTCATCCCCACTGTATCAATAAATCCTGTTCCACAACTACAAAGATAAATGTTTCTTTGTATATATACATACATGAGTGTCTGAGATCATGCTTTTTCCTGGCTTCACAAAACACCTTCTTCCTTCTAAACCACAGAGGGAATCTGTCTTCTTCACAGGACAAGAAAAGAATAATAAAATAATACAGATAGAATTAAATTACAGATAACTGAAAACTTACAGCAATAAATGTTGGATTTAAGATGTCATCTAATACTGTACTGAAACCCAAAACTGGATGTTCCAACTCTATATCCTAATTGCAACCATAGACTTGATCCTATTTTATGTTTCAGAAGTTGCAAGCGGTGTCAGAAGCAGTTTAAGGCCACTAAAAACCCATGAACACTTTGAAAGTGAAGTCAGCTTTTGTGATTTAGTCTTTTCTGGTAACTAGATACATCTTTTCCTTCAAAAGATGGGTCACTGACCTCAGAAGTGTGTAATCCTTACAAAGACTAGACAATTTTGCAGAACAGCTACTGAATTAAGATTAATCTGGCTTCAACTACTGTGGTAGTTTGAGGGTTAACAGGAGAAGGGGTAGCAGCACTAAGGACCTTGGGGGGTCAGGTTACACAAGTATTTCCTTCCCTTTCCTGCCTTCCCCTGTGTAAGGGGGAACAGGAAGCTGGGTCGCCCCCTTTCCCATCCTGCTCGTGTGTCCCGTGGGGTTTTGCCCTGGAACCCGAAACGTAGACAACTACTAAATTACTTGGTCAACAGAAAAAGCTGTAGTTCTTACTCAGCATCACGCTAATGAAAGAAATCCCACTGGAGAAATCCCATTGACATGAAAGGAACTGTTTTCCTGTTTTGAAAACATGTATATGTAGTTGTCTGAAGAAAAAAAAAAAGAAGAAAAAAACCACACAAAAACAAGCAACAAAAAACCAGCCAAACCACAACCTCGCTATTTCTTCATACTGCAAACAAAAAACACGTATTTTGCATTCTATTTCTGGTTTACATGGTTCCAGAAAGACATTAGAAACTTCATCAGCAAAGCAAACCATTTTACCAGGCTGATGGCATGTACACAAAGCTTTATTTAGTTTTAAATCCCACCATTTGTCCACAAAAGAGGTTTCTTTGCTCTTCTGTCCATCCCTGTAGCATCTTATAATACTTAACATAGTATTTAATTTCACTTCCAGTGTCAAAAAAAGCAGTATCCAAATCAATAAATTATTCAACATTGTTAACTTCCCATTTAGTCAAGGGGACACCCCCCTTAAAAAATTATCTCAGTAATTACACTTGACAGGTAGAATTTTGAGTGCCCAAGTGGAATCAAGATCCTCAGTGCTTGATTCTGCACCAGCAGAGTAAGGACTCCTGCAGTGCTCCTGCTTCCAAGGACCTCACTTTTAAACTTGCATGCCAAGCCAAGAGAGGGGAAGTAAACAGAGCAGATGATGTGAACACTGAGTTAATTGCTAAGAGGTCCCAGAGATGTCAGCAAATGAGAACAACATCTCACCGGGGAGAATTAATTCTGAGCTACACCATATGATTTGAAAAAGTTGTTTCTATTAAGCATTATGGTTTATGCCCTAAAAAAAAAAAAAATTGAAGGGTTGAAAATTAAACAACTGTGGATGTTGCTGAGGCAAGAGCAGCGAGTTAGTTGTGGACAGCAACATGAAACTTGAGTGTTTCTCTGAAGTTCTCATTTATTGCTGAGCCATATTGGTCTTCGCTTCTTCTCAGGAACATGATCATCCCTGGAAGTGGTAACAAAAGTTGTACTCTTTACAACTGCAATTCCTCTCCTCTCTTCAGTATCTAATTCCAAAACCAGATATCTTCTTCTATTCCCATAGGAACCGTTAAGTTGTTCTCCAAACCACATCTTCCATAAGAAGACACTCAAGCCAAATACTTCTGTCTAGAATCACAGAATCACTAGAGTTGGAAGGGATGTCTAGAGATGATGTAGTCCATCCCTCTCACCAAAGCAGGTTTGCCTAGAGCACATTACACAGGATTGCATCCAGGCGAATTTGGAATATCTCCAGAGAAGGAGACTCCACAACCTCCAAGGGCAGCCTGGGCCAGGGCTTCATGATCCTCACATTAAAGAAGTTTCTCCTCATATTTAGATGGAACCTCCTGTGTTCCAGCTTTTGCCCATTGCCCCTTTAAGGATGTGCTGTGCCACTTAGACCCTAACAAGTCAATGGGTCCAGATGGGATTCATCCTAGGGTGCTTAGGGAGCTGGTGCAAGACCTGGCTAAGCCTCTCTTCATCATTTGTCACCGGTCCTGGTTAGCTGGGGAGGTCCCAGATGAAAGGAGGTTGCTCAATGTGACACCCATCCACAAGAAGGGCTGAAAGGAAGATCCAGGAAGCTATAGGCCTATTTGCCTGACTTCAGTGCCTGGCAAGGTTATGGAGCAGAACATCCTGAGTGCCATTGAGCTGCATGTACAAGAAAACCGGGGGATCAGGCCCAGCCAACATGAGTTTAGGAAAGGAAGGTCCTGCCTAACCAATCTAATCTCCTTCT
>WEIS01001078.1:0-13700 GCA_013389965.1 Todus mexicanus | reverse complement strand
TTTTTTTTTTTTTCCCTCGAGGAGAAAAATCACCACGTTGGGTAGATGCCAAACAGCACATTCTCCACTTGGCTGCTGTAGACAGCAGCATTTTTATTCTGCGATGGTACCACAGAAGGTGTCAAGTCCTAGTTTTCCCATCTCTGAAAACGAAAGCCTTGATACCTGATTGGCATAAGCTCAGCCCTGTAACAAGGCATTCTGAAAAAACACTATGAAGAACTCCAGAGAATATTCTACATTCCTTAAAGACACTCCAGGGGAAAACACCAAAAGTTGAGAAGAAACTCCTATGAGGGAAGGGATGACCCACTTACATTACAGATTTATGTAACACTTTAAAAGGGATAACAAAGATAAGAGGAAAAAAAAAAAATCATGTGGCCAAAGAAACCCAAATTAACATAACTGAATTTAAGCTTGTCTTCTCTCCCCTAATTCAGCATCACTCCAGCTACAACACGGAGAACATTAATGTGCATTATGCAAGGAGAGAACCCTCCCACGAGTTACATTAGCAAAAAGATCCTCTGAGATGTGGTGGTTTCCCCGGAAAAAAAATAATAAAATCATACTCATTCACTCTTGATATCATATCTGATCACAGCTGGCACAAAACATCAGAGGGAATTTTAATAGTGCAACATCTTGACTCAAGTCGCACAAATCAGACCGATTAGACACTACATGTCCTGTTTACTTCAGTTCCACCTTTCCAGTTGGAGACCAACAGCTCCAAACGCTTCTTTTCTGATGCTTTGCTGCAACATATCAAGCTATGACATTTATGCAGGTCATTGACTTCTCCTTGTCAAAAATTTCTCTGTTCTGCAAGAGCAGTGCAAGTGTCCACGTGCGGTCAGACACTCCCTAAATACCTGGAGATACGTCCACAGGCCTCAAACCATACAAAATACCTATGGAACAGTCACATGTGGGTAAAGAACCAGGCTAAAGGGATGAGCTCATTGCTGCTTTGTGTTTTTGACTCACTGCCACAGCACTAGGGGTTTGGGGATGGTGAGGGGTTAAGCAGTAGAGTCACTTTGATCTGTGACAACAAAAGTTCTGAAGAACTTGTCCTGAGTATCTTTTCTGATACTGTCCTGGTTTGAGTTAGTACAGAAATTCCGTTCTATGACTTTTACTTTTCAGCTAAGTCTGTCTGAAGTTAGCAGCATAGTGAGAACGCTCCATGGTTAGAGTTAGTACCAAGGATTGGTATGTGAATCGAGGTCATTGATAGACTTCGTGTATCACACAGGGGGTGCAGAAAAGAGAAGGCTGCACCTTCAGGGAGGAGCGAACTGGACAGGTGACCCTAAATTAGCCAACAGGGATATTTCATATCCATATCCGTCATATTCGGTATAAAGCTGAGGGATCATGAGGGTCTCTCCCTCTTGCCCCTTCTCTCTTGGCCCTTTCGCCATTTCGGTTTTCCCTGAGCTCAAGCTGCTCTCTCGGCTTCGGGACTCTTCCTCACTGGGTTTGGCCTTGGCAGCTTCAGCTTTGCCCTGAGGCCTCCGGCCCCGGTCTCAGCCCCCAGCTCAGGCCTTGGCTGGGCCCCAGGTTCTGGGCCGCATCCCTGAATCCAGCTCCCGGTTCCCGGCTGCTGCTGGGCCCTTCCACAGCATCAGTGGGGACGGGGACGGATTGACCAGCAGGGGGGTTGGGTTCGATACTGGTTTTCTACATATTTGTATATATTTACCTTTTATTATTACTGTTATTATTATTTTCATGTTTTAGTAAAGCTGTTCCAGTTTCCTTTCCTAATCGCTAAGTCTCTCTCCTTTATTTCCTTTCTTCCCTTTTTGGGGTGGGGAGGGGGAGAGAGCGTTCTGTTGCAGATTTGGGGGGTGCCCTGACCCCAAACCGTGACAGATATTCAGACAAGCTTTGGGGAAGCAGCGCTGGGGAGAGAACTCAAAGACGTCCCTTCACAGAAGAAGAGGAGTGCCAAAAGTATTACCTGTTCTCCGGGGCGTTTGTGAGCGATGCCACGATGTTCTGCTCTATGAAGAAGAGCATTGATAGGAGGAACCCCAGCCCCATGGCGCTCATCACTGACCCAATGGAGAGAGACTGGACCGGGGCCAGCATGAACAAACTCTCAGATGGGATGTAGTTGAATTTGGACACTGGAAAAAAAGAGAAGAATGATTTTAGGAGGCACCTTCTCATCCAACCATCTACCTAGACTCAAGTAACATTTCACCTACACCATGAACTACTGGAAACTGATGCAGCAAACCAGATACGATGTTCTGCAAGGTGGGAGCCAGAAGGCCAAAGACAACAGGCTTGTCTGGGTGTTTTAGGTTAATCTTCCCCCTCCATCCTCTTAGAGCTTGGCTGTCATCCTGATTTAATAGATTACTGCAAGTTCTGGTGAGGCATTTCATAGATTTGAGCAAAACAAAAGAGGGAAACTTGTTTTCCACAATGCAAAAACCTGATTTCTAATTAGCAGTATACTCCTAATCAACTGACAGAAGCATTTTAAAACTTCCTTGCATCCAACAAGCCGTGCAAGGCATTTTAGTATAAAACGCCCCTTCTTTCCTGCCATTGGAAGAAATCCATGACTAGGGATAAATCACCCATGGCCACACATCATTTTGCAATCCAACTGGATGGAATGGCCATCAGAGGGAGGAAAAAAAAAAAAGAGAAAGCCATTTCTTATTTGTTTCCATACATTTCCTCGCATCATCCACTCACGTCACCGCAGGACAATGCAATTCCTGTCCCCATTATCGCTTCCTGATATGGAAAAGCTGATCTATGTGGCCAATGAATGGTGGCTCATTTTTAGATTTCCTTGTGTAACTTAGAACTGCCCAGATGCTCTGCACCGTTTCACCTAAATTAGGAAAACGTAAACTGGAGACAAAGAGGACAGGCTGGGATCATCAACTTCTACGCCTGTGTGACTGGCAACAACCCTTCCTGCCTGCTAATTAGCCTGCCCTTTGTTCTTTGCCAGAAATTGTTGATGCTCTTTATTGTAAGAGATACACACTTTAAATCACCTTGAAATTAAAAGACGCACTAGAATCACTTGTCTAGGAAAAAAACCTTCCCCCAGCTTCATTCAATTAGGGTTTTGAATGAATTTAATGTAACGTTGAAGAAATCTGAGCTCTTAAGGTGGTTGAGGGTACTCGTAGTATTTGTGAAATTACGTAGAAGAACTTTGCTATATTTTAGCAAAACCTTCCCAGGATTTAATTTCCTTTTTTTCCATACACCCTGGTATTCCAGAGAATAAAAGTAGAACTTACTTTCAATTTCCTTGAAGATATAGGAACCCACAACAGAGAAAGTCAGAACTGAAATCGGTAAGGCACAGTCGGACAGAATTTCACGTACTCTCGCGTGCAAATACGGGCTGCAATTTAAAGACAAAACATTTCCGTCAACACCACTCTGAAGGGACAATCACATTAATGCTTTAACAAGTGAAAATTCAGTCCAATCTTGTAATTCTAAAGAGTGAAGAACTGGTCTTTAATTCAGCCTTAAATCCTCTGGAATCTCTAGCCTTTGAAGGTTGATGAATGCATAAGCAAAACCCATAAAGAAACAAGAAACTAAGATGCAAGCGGGGAGAAAAAGTCCTCCAAGCGCCAATTTGTGTCTCATTTCCACTTTAGTTTAATTGCTTTCTCAAGCATTTCAAATTTAAGGGCAACGGGAGTAAAACCCAAATTAGAGCCGGGCATTCAACTCCCAAAGAGCAGACGGAAGGTACATTCCCAGTAAACCTTCCTTCCAGCACCAGTGGGGATTTTTGCCCACCATAATGGTCCAATGCCTGTTTGCTGAGGGGGGGAGGTTTACAGGAGTTGCCAAGTGAAGGACATGGCTCACCCAAAGCTTTCTGCAAAGTCACTTGCAACGCCAAACCAAATACGGAAGGGCATCATCCAGTGACCGAACATTTTGTTCTGCTGCTAACATTTTCCAGGTGGCCAGCCAAGTTCACCTCTGGCTTTGGCTTCCACCACCACTAGTGGAGGAGTTTCACCTGATTTTTCTCAATTGCAAAGAAAATTAAGATTTTAAAACGATCAGCGATTCCTCCCAGGTAATACAATAATCGGTAGTCTGAGCTCTAAGACTGAAGTAACTCACCTTTTCTTAAACTGATAGAGCGTATGGCCAAGCCAAAGGGTACCCAACATCAACATGAGACTAAGGACGGCGGTTTCACGTCCATAATGCACATCATGCGTGCCTGTTTGATTCTCTAGCGACATGGATCTGCTCACTGATGAGTTCATCAAGAAGGTGGTATTGATGCCGAGGCTTGGAATAGCATTAGTTCGTGCTTCCTCCAAGTAACTGTCTCCTGTGCGCCCAAGGTAGTAATATGTCTTAAAAACTGTACAAACAACCAACAGGCAATCATTAGGACAGGGTTGTGACAATCAAAGCAAGTAAAATAAAGTGGTTCTGTCTTGCTTGATCATGCAGCATTAACGTTATGTTTCAAGTTTATAGCTCTACCCCTCAAATCACTGAAAAGAAATCAGGAGAGCTGCTTCTGTTACCAATCCAACGCACCACAAATTTCTTTTCTCACTTATTTTAACAGGTAAAAATCGATCTAAACTGACAGGTTTGAACCGTAAAGACTTCCAGTGCTAGTTATTTATGTCATTGTGTTTCTAGCATTGGAATCGCTGCTCTTAAATAAATAAATGTATACATATATATAAAAAGACACCTACTTTCAGCAGCCTGGCAAACAAACTCCATCAGGATCTCTGAAAAAACTAAGAGCAGCCAGGCTGTACAGATCCTTAAGCGGACTACAAAATGCACAGTAATTACTTTTGCCTCCAAGGCTGGTCCAGATTTTAAAGGTTAAGCGTTGGCGATACGGAAAAACCTGGCAGAACACTTACATTTACACCGCTAATTGAAATAGGGTTACTGGGCACCCGAAGTAAACCCGTACAAGGGAAACACCCGGTAATGCCTCTGGAAGTGTTTGTAAATGCATTAGGTTAGCTCAGAGGCATTTATATAAGCAATTAACAGTTGTAACACACTCTTGCTCTTGAGCATTTAGACAGCTGTGCTCCCATTTCCATGGCATTGGCTGGCTCCAAGCAAACACTTGTGGTTTGGGGATGATTTCACCTCTTTGGGAAGCCAGAGGTGTCATAAGGAGCAAGTAAAACCAGAAGACAAGAGTTGGGCTTTGCAGCCTTGGGACTCCCACGTTCTGCGATCAGATGGAAGCAGGCAGCATTGCTCACCCCCTACACCAGCGGGAAGATAAAGGATGGAAACCACCATGCAAGAGCTTTGCAGTCCCTCAACCTGCCTTTGCTTTAGCCAAAATACCCCTTCAAACTCTGCACAGGGAAACTCAAAAGTTTAAGGTGAAACCATCCTCTTCAGGCAAAAAAACAATTCGAAGCTCAACGCTCCTCATAACATATGTCCCCCTGCCCCCAAATAATAATCAGCTTTCTGAAAGCCACAAGAACCTCAGCTTTTCCATCTGCAGCAGCTACAGGGAAAGCAGGCGAAACAAACTAATTCTAAATATTTGAAAGTAGGCAACAAAAAAATGAATCCCTTTAAACGTTCTTGCAAAGCACAGTTGGTCTTTGCAACCACCTTGAATTTGGCCGAAGCTCAGTTTGCGTTATTGCCGGTTTGGAGCTCAGCCCAGCGTAAAATGCCCCGTGTTTAGCCCCGCTGCCATTTTAACAGCAGTAATCATCTTGTTTGTACCACCTTTATTTTTAATTAGGTTATGTTCAACTCCTGTTAAAAGGAATCCGGGTCTTCGACGAGTGGATGGGGTCAATAGGGCATGAAGGTCACAAGGACAAAAGATGGATTACTTGAAATTTATGTACACAAGTGCTGAATGTGAAGATTATAGAAGGTTTACAGATCAAGGTTTGACCTTCCAATTTACGCTTCAGCAGCAGCCAGAAATGAGGAGATCATTTCACTGCTAAAGCACGAGAAGGATCCCCCTAGTAAGGAGCAATCTCGCTACGCTCGCCATTAGCGCTGCGTATTTCTGCCTTGCGTGCTACGGAAGAGGCTCCCCTCTCATTTCCTCCCTCTGGCTTCACAGCTGCGTCCAGCCCAGGCAGGACACCCACACCTGCTTTGCAAACAGGTAAACTGAGGCAGGGAGCGTTGCCGTGACCCACGCACCAGCACACAACAGGTTGTTGGAGGATTTGCAGTTTCCGGCTCTGAAGATGAAAGGACACTTGGGTCATAACTAAAATGATTGTGGCAGCATTTCCTGAGGATTACCAGCTGGTTAGGGCCTGTTCGCCATCTCTGCTGACCTTCAGCGTTAGTAAGTCCTGGAGACACCCACGATTACTGAGCATACGATAAACCAACGGCACATGCAGCCTGGCAACGACGCCAAATGTATTTGCACGCCTCCGTGTTTAGGTTTGGAGGGGAACAAATAAGAAACAAGGTACATTTTTGAGAGCCGTGTGGATTTTCTCAGTTTGCCACACTTGACTATGTTGCAATTATACATTTAGGGTTGAGCCCACCTTTGGTGCCCTGCGTTGAGCCTGACTACACCTACGTACACGACCTGTCTGGCTGCAATTCAATTTGCACCCACTCAAAGCCAGTAAGATTGCTCCACTCACTCTTGGGGATAGGGGAAAAAAACTTGGATTTTACTCTCATAACTTAGTTAAAGCAAGGAGAACATGCCAGGACCATTAGGGGAGGCCTTCATCCTGCACCGCTGGCTTGCTATAGAGTATTTGCTTCCTGCAGATTTATAGTTTGTTTTCGTAACAGAGCTGAGGGACTCTAGTTGCCTGCATTCAGAGAGAGCAGCAAAGCAGGTGGTGCCCTGGCTGAAACGGAGCCGTTCTGCAGCCTAGCGCGCGGCTCAAGTTCCCTCCAACAACATTAACTCGCTTTGTTTGCTCCAGCCGGTTCGCCGCCGTTTCCTGCAGAGTGCAGATGTCAAGATCAAACAAACACAGCTTCGGTGGCTGGGCCACATGGCAAAAACAAATTGTCACCGGGATAGCGTGAATGCACATGGCTCGATTCCTCTGTACAGCATCGCATCCCTTCCCCCTTCTTTCCTGCACGAGTACCTTGCAAAAAAATCAAGGCTGCGAACAGACTGAGGAAAACATCTGAGCGAGAGCAGCATGTCCCTTGGCTCTAAGGGAGCCTAAAGTCACTGTCAGTTGGCTCGATGTTACCAGGACACTTTTAACAGCATGGAGGAGATCCTGAAAGGTGGTGGTGAGACAACGGCCCAGGTTCTCTCAGGTGATTTGTGACAGAACAAGAGGGCACAGCCTGAAACTGCGCCAGGGGAGGTACAGGTTGGACATTTGGAGGCACTTCCTCACAGAAAGGGTTATTAAATACTGGAATGGGCTGCCCAGGGAAGTGATGGAGTCACCGTCCCTGGAGGTGTTTAAGGACAGACTAGATGCCACACTTAGTGGCAGGGTTTAGCTGGGTCTTGGTGGTAGGTCATAGGCTGGACTCGATGATCTGAGAGGTCTCTTCCAGCCTTAAACATTCAGTGATTCTGTGATTCTGTTGCCCAGAGAGGTGGTCGATGCCCCAGCCCTGAAAACATTCCAGGACAGGTTAGACGGAGCTCTGAGCAACCTCCTCTAGTTGCGGACATCCCTGCTCCCTGCAGAGGTGTTGGACTAGATGACCTTTAAAGGTCCCTTCCAACCCAAACCATTCTGTGATTGCACGAAGACACCAGCTTCCTACGTCACTGCTCAAAGTTTTAAGTGAGAAGAGGAGGCAGCAGTGGCACAAATCACCTCCTGCCACAGCAGAGGGATGGAAGATGACAGACAAGCATGTGCTGCAGTGGTGTGATGTGTTTAAATATGAGCACTGGGAGGGCTGAGAATAAAGTCTGTGCCTGCCAGCATCAATGCCCTTCTGCATCTAGGAACAGGGCTCGACCTGGGGTCTCATCTGTTGATGCATTGAACGCTTCCAGATGCAGCTCAAGGCAACAAGAGCTGGCAAATGAGCGGAGCATTGATTTGATTTTATCACTACCACTCCTACAAATTCAGCCCTTCTCAAGTACAAGGGAGAATAAAACAAACTAACTTGGGGTTGTCCTGCTGGAAAGCAGCTGCATGGAGAAAGACCTGGGAGTCCTAGTGGACAGTAAGTTCTCCATGGAGCAGCAATGTGCCCTTGTGGTCAAGAGGGCAAATGGGATCCTGGGGTGCATTAGGAAAACTGTGTCCAGAAGGTCTAAGGAGGTTCTCCTCCCCCTCTGCTCTGCCCTGCTGAGACCACAGCTGGAATATTGGGTCCAGTTTGGGGCTCCCCAATTCAAGAGAGACAGGGAGCTACTGGAGAGGCTCCAATGGAGCCTGCGAGGATGATGAAGAGACTTGAGCATCTCTCCTATGATGACAGGCTGAGAGACCTGGGGCTGTTTAGTCTGGAGAAGAGAAGGCTGAGAGGGGATCTGATCAATGTCTGTAAATATCTGAGGGATGGGTGTCAAGTGGAAGGGGTCAGGTTCTTTTCTGGGGTGTCCAGCAAGAGGACAAGGAATAACGGGTGTGAGCTTGAACAAAGGAAGCTCCACCTCAACATGAGGAGGAACTTCTTCACTGTAAGAGTGACAGAGCCCTGGCACAGGCTGCCCAGAGAGGTTGTGGAGGCTCCTTCTCTGGAGACTTTCCAAACCTCCCTTGGCTGCGTTCCTGTGTGGCCTGCCCTGGGTGATCCTGCTTCGGCAGGGGGGTTGGACTCGATCTCTAGAGGTCCCTTCCAACCCTTAACATTCTACGATTCTGTGATAACTTCAAGGATCCTCTGCAGTCTCCACTGCAATACACCGAGGTATCACTTGGCTTATTCCCTAAAGCCTGAAGGCTGAGATCAGGGTATTCTTCCTGTACCTTTAACCTGCACCCAACTCCCTCCAGCTCTCCACTACAGAAGCACTTTGAACACTTCCATTTGCTAATTTTTACAGAGCAGTTGAACGTTCTGCTGGGGAATGTCTCAGTGCCACAGGAAGACTGTCCTGTGCCTCCAATCTGGGACGCAAACAGCACACGTTTAGCAAACCTCACAGCTACATCGTGAGCAAGGAGAAAGCAAAAGTTATCCCAGGATAGCTCCTCCTTCACTAGGCTTTGTTTAAGCAGGGTATTTGAAAAATGCAGGTGTTTGGCAGAAGAAAAAAAAGCCTCTGATTGCACAATCAAAGCATATGTCCAAGGAGCCAAATTAAAGATTCCCAATGAAGCGAGTAAATATTCAAATTGCTCGGCAGTGTCAAGCCTGCTCTTTGAAGGTGTTCTCCTTGCATGCAAGATAACCATAATGAGTCAAGCCTCAGCATCTTGAAAACAGGGGATGTGCTCGGTGTCCTGAAGGATTTCAAAGGATAGCCCAGACCTGGGGCTGCTGGACAACGGATCATATAAAAACCAAGAAATGCAGACTTGGCCAACACCTCACTGAGATGAGCATAAAGTTACCATTCGCATGGCGTTTCTCCTAACAGCTTTCACCTTCACAAATACCTGAGAAGTGCCAGAGAAATTCCATAAAAATCACAGAATCGTTTCGGTTGGAAGGGATCTGAAAGATCATCTAGTTCCAACACCCTAGCCGCAGGCAGAGACACCGCCCACTAGACCAGGTTGCTCCAAGCCCCGTCCAACCTGGTCTTGAACACTTCCAGGGATAGAGCATTCACAGCTTCTCTGGGCAACCTGTGCCAGTGTCTCACCACCTTCAGAGTGAAGAACATCTTCCTAATTTTTAACCTGAATCTCTCCTCTTCCAGCTTGAAGCCATCTTCCCCCATTCTATCACATTTGCTAAACCCCAAAGCTGCTCATGGATACACAACTAGAAATGGGGACAAGGTGGCTGGAAGGGGCAGAACAGCTTTAGGAGCATGCTAGAAGTCACTGTAGTCCTTACATCGCCGTAGAAGAAGGGTCTCAGAGCTCACTAAAGAATGGGTAATCTCGACTCACCTTTCAATTGCCCTCCGTGTACTTTTAATAATGTGCCAAGAAAAGAGGTGTAGAAGCACTGCATTTAAATATTATAGTATTAGATGCACTGCATTTAAATTAGACATTTCTTTTGTTGCCAGGACCGAAGAGACTGGTATCAGGGAAAGGTTTTCACAGCAACGTTAATATGGTTTCTCCCTTTGTTAAGTTCAGACACTAATTCTACCTCAGCTAACTGAAATTTGAGCTGATAGAAATTCTGCATATCCAGGTAAACTGCTGACACAGGGCTGCTTCAAGCTCTCACACTTTTTTCCCCTCAAGACCCTCAATTAACACGGAACAAGCAAGCTTCGTGCACATTTGCAGCCTTGTATTTGCCTTTGAAAACGAAGCAAAGCAGAGATCTGCACTGAAAAACCACTGGTGTGAGACTTACCTTTAATAATACCTTTGAAAGCATCAAGCACAAACGTGATGGATATAAAAAGTGCAATTATTTCTTCTGTTGACCTGTGGAAAAAGCCCAGGAATTAATACAGTCATTAGCAGAGCCTGCATTCAACTCCATTCAAAAGAGAAAAAAACAAACCCCAGCATATTCATCCATTTACATGAAAATATACTAATTTTAGTTAGACTCCAACTGAGAAAACAAAACCCAGTGAATCTTTAAACGCTTCTTTCAAGCTGGAACAATAAGCTGCTATGATACTAGCCTCATCACGCACGAATACATTTGGCAGCAAGCTTGTAATTAAGGAGCTTGTGGAATGTATAATTTTTCCATTTGCTGAATAATCTGATCAAAAGATGACTTCTTGAAAATAGCTACCTTTTAAAGAGCTTCATCAGAAGACTGAAATTAAAGAGGGAGTACATCACAAGGAAAAAGCTGTTCCACAGTCCAATCCAGGCATAGAAAGCACTGAAATCCAAGTCGTAGTCATCACAGATTCCTTGGATGACTGCAAAAAATGAAGCATGCACGTGTCAGATTAAACTTCTGTCATTACCACCCTGGGGTTCCCATCTGCTTGACAGCAAAAAGAACCACTTTCAACACTTCACCGCAATGCGCTTATGGCAGATACCATTCAAGTCCTGCTCTGGGATGAACACAAGATCAATCCAAACTGTTTTCCCCTTCCTTTATCCTCGTTCCTTCACTAGAAACGGCGAGAAGGACTTGGAAGAATATTCTCCCACACTGCCCAAAGCTGCTTTCCTCAGGGTCAAGGCCACAAAACAAGCCCTTGGAATTTGTTCTCGCTGACATTTTAGGAGATCCTTTAGCCAACAGCATCCCATGTGCTTTTGTACCATGTTTATTTACTCAGTCATTGCACTGTGGACAAAACTTCACCTCTTAAGCCTTTTAAGTTAGTCATAGCCCATCTGATTGTTCCTACAGATATTGAGCTTGCTCCTTTACACCTCTGGCTCAGTCATATCATCCGGCAGCTGTAACTGGAAAGCTACTGATCACACCTTCGCAGGGCAATCAAAAAAACCCAAACAAAACCCCCAAAAACTTATTCTGAGGCTCTAATGCTCAAGTTGCTTTAATGCAGCCACACGAGAAAACCATCGGATGAAGATTTCCTCCTTGAAGCAGAGCTGCTTATTCTCACAGAATGTTTCTTACTTCAGAAACCAACTTTAGCTAAATCTGACTCGAATTCCTCCCTTCTCCCTCCTCACCAGAAGCTGTCCTTCAATATCGATTAAACAAATGTAACTGAAGCTAAACTAAAGGTTCTTGTACAAGAAAGTCCCGTTCTACCCATCGCAACCGCATCGGTCTCAGTGTATATGTTGACCAGACTTACCATTGATGTAGAGCGCTAAAGGAGCCGTAGTTAAGAGTACAACTAGAGGCTGCCCCGAAAAGAGCGCGTAAAGCAGCCCTCCAATACACTGGCCGACGATTGTCTTCTGCACATCTATGAATAAGTAAGAAGAATGGAAAGATAAAGGGGTTTTAACCAACACCTCCTGGACCAAGGAGCGTTCACAGGGCACAGAATGAGTATGAGCAATGAGTAAGAGCAATGTTTAGAGGGTATGGAGGTGAGACACTGGGAAAACAAGGAGTAAACTGCCAGCAAACTTGTACCAGTAATTCAGGATGTCATCAGGCTTCCAGATGTTGAACTATGAAAGTTGGGCGAGGATTTTTTGTTTGGTCTGGATATTTTTTTGCAGTTGTGGTGTGGGGTTCTTTTTTAATTATTATTTGTTGAAATATTATTTTAAACAGCTATAAAACCATGATGAGTATTTGTGGAGGCCTTCAGGGCAAGATCTCAACTAAGACCTCTATGAACTCTAACAGCGTTACAAAGTGCTTCAGGGCCACCGCTGGGATAGAGACAAGCATCACCTGCTATACCAGTAGATACCAGACCAGACCAACAGTCTGGATACTGGCAATCAAATTCAGACCAAAAGCACAGGAGGTTGTCCTAGGAAAAATGTGCAGGTAAGTGCGTAAAATGAGCATCGCTTGGAAGTACAGCAGCATGTAGCTGTATCAGTCCAAGTCAGATGACACTATCCAAAGTAGAGTTCCTTTCTTCTAGTCTTCTGAGAAAAAGTCATAGAATCATGGAATAATTAAGGTTGGAAAAGACCTCTTAGATCATCGAGTCCAGTCTATGACCTACCACCACCAGTTGTGAACATAACAATGAGAAAAGCCGTCAGTGGTGTCCTACTCATCCAGTAAAAACTATCAACATTTCCTATGACCAGAGCTACTCAGCTTGAACACGAGACAGACCCTGTAAAGGCTCCACAAACCTGATGAACTTACCAATAGCTCCTCGGGTGTTTTCATCGTTGAGTGACCCAAATGCAATGCATGGAAGGAGGCAGGCAAAATACAGAAAGATCATAGTCGTGATGTATTTCCCTATAGCTTTGTTGTTTCCAGTAACACCTAATGCAAACCATAACAAAAATCACGTTAGTGCAGCCCACTTGTGAAGCAGTGAAATGCTACTTGCATCAGCCACGTGTACCAGTAGTTCTTCTAAGGCTGAAAGGCGAAAGGAGAAATTTCAACCCACGCTTTAAACACACAGGGAGGTCTTCAGCATTTAATTTTGCGCCACTGTGCTCTCTTGTTCATCTGGGACCAGAAGCAGAAGCACCAACACGCCACCAGACTGCTCCAACAGAGCAGTTTCTGGCATCATCAAAACAGGAAATTCTGGAAACCTTTTGTTCGGTTTTGCCAACCCCAAAAACTTGGAAGAAGATCAAAGCAGAAACCATAAATTTAGGGTTTATAACACACACATACACACCCTCCCCCCGCTTTTTTAATACCAACTTTATAGGTAGTCTGGACTATGCCCCTAATAAGCTTCACAATGACCACGCATCTTCACAACGCATGATGGCTTGGGCAGCAAAACATGAAGGACTTCATTTTTCCCTAGGCAGAGCGCTGAGGTTATAGGCTTGAATCAATAATGTGCTCTGCTGAGCCAATTAACACTAGCAGACTTACAAAAACAAATAGCACAAGGGGTCAGGAATGCGTACATTAAGAGTTTTGCTTTATTAAAAAAAAAAAGAGCCCTTCTGAGAGAATGGCTTCTTTCTTTTCCATCTACTCACCCCCCTCCCTCTCATCTCCATCGGAAAAAACACACCAGGCCAAAACAAAAGCAGCCA
>WEIS01001071.1:0-13409 GCA_013389965.1 Todus mexicanus | reverse complement strand
ACAAGAGGGACAATAGCTGACGGCGACTATTCTTACATGGGTACTCCCTTGGCACTTTTAAATCTTTCAGCAAAAAAGAAAAAGCCTGGATTTCAGCTAAACCAGTACCATCTCTGGTAGTCGGTACTGATGTCTTTGTGCTCACCGGAGCTCTTGGAAAGTCAGGCCTTACAATCATCTCAAGAGCACACATTTCTACATGTTAGCAGAGCTGAGTTTAAAACCAATGTTAAAGTTCACATTTCACAGAGATATCTCAGAGCAGGTGAAGACTGGAAGGGAGTTTCTACCATAGAAGGAGAGCTAAAGGGAACTGACGCAATGCTTTGTGCAACAACATTCACAGGGACAGTGCAAAATGAAGTTGAGATGGCTTTGGGTGGGGGTGTGCATCTACACACCATGGCCAAAGTACGGGGATTAAAAAGAGCAGGTTTTTTTTCTTTCCCTTTCATCCCCAGAGTGTAAGAATTTTTCTGTTTTGTAAACAGATGTTGCTCATAACTGAGGGAGGGCAGTTCCCAAAAGCAGAATGTAATGGAAATGAAACATACTGGACACATCAAAATCAAGGCATTTAATAACATAAACCGTCATTTTTTTCTTCCCTAAAAGCTTTGCTAAAAGGAAGTAACTCTAAGTTAGTTCAAAATGAAGAGAAAGCTCCTTGTCCTTGGGGTACACAGCAGTTTTTCCTGTGATGGAGCCAGCTAGACAGAAGTGAACTCCGTATCCCGTCAGCTATTGTCCCTCTTGTCTGGTTTCATTCACACAGTAATTTCAGAAAGCTCTGAGGTGCTATCTTTTCTTCTCTGACAAAAGCATCATAGATGCAGCCTTTGGTGGTAGTTTTGGCTGGAGCTGGGATATCTGTGATCCTAATGTCATTTTTTTTTTGCCTATCCTGGAGTAGGTGGTGATGGTGTATGCATTGCTCCTGTAGTATTTCATGGTGGACATGCGACAAGTTGCTTTCATCCTTCTTCTGAAGTTTGTATTGCACATGAAGTAGAGGATTGGCTTAGAGGCTGGGGGACTGAAAAAGAGNAAGTAGAGGATTGGCTTAGAGGCTGGGGAACTGAAAGAGATACAGGTGATGGACAGGAAAACCAAGGAGCTCTTTCTGTAATCAGTTTCCTGCAGGTGCCACAGCTGTGCCAAGTAAAAAGGGATCCAGCACGGAAGAAACACCAAGTTTAACATTAAGAACATCTTGATGGTTTCCAGTTTTCCTCTTGAAACAATATTCACCGTCCTGCTGGCAATGCTGCCATTGGTGCCTATTCTCCAAATGTACACAATGACCTGGTAGAAGAGGATAATGAGGATGGATGGGATTGCAAACACCACCAGGAGGTGGATGATAGCATAAACAGCTCCTTCCCAAGAAGTGGGGTAAAAGAAGTGCCAGTGGCTGCCACTGTTGGAGCCATAGAAAAAGAAAGCTGGTGATGCAAATGCAGCGACGAAGAGCCAAGAGGCCAGAATCATCTTCTTGGCTTTCTCCCTGGACACTCTGAAGCTCAAGGGTTAGACAATAGTGTAGAATCACTATTGTCTAATCCACACATATAGAGAGGAGAACGTATATCTGGACTCTTAGGGTGAGGTACTGGACATATCTTACCAGCTTGCACATCACATTCCCCAGCATCCAGCTGCCGAGGGCAAACTGAAACAGCATGAAGGGCACTCCTGCGACACTGATGAGGAGGTCTGCACAAGCCATGGCGACAACAAAGTAGCTGGTGGTGGACCGTGTCCTCCTGCTCCTGTGGATCACTAAGCAAACAAGGAAGTTTCCAATGACAGAGGATCTCTACGCTCTGGAGAAAACCCAGTGATGGGGTCGATGTCCTTACATTGGTCAGGGGCACCCAAGCACCGATGTGAAGACTCTGCAGGTCTGTGTGTGACCCAAGGGGCAACAGAAGGGTTGTCATGAGCAACTGACACCAAAGTGGAACATTGAAAACTCTGCCCACAGCTGTGCCACAGAGGAGTTCTTGCCCAGCTCTGGGATGGCACCCAGTTGCCTTGTTGTGTCCTTGGGATGGGCCAGACTTCTGAGCCCAGGAGCCCTCTGCTGAGGACCTGTGAGTTTTCAGGTCTGCAGGGCTTGCCAGATGAGTCCAAGCCCTGTTCTTTTTGAATGTCAATGGCTCAGCTTCCAGTGTCCCCTTTCTCCTCTGCCTTTCATTTAGGGCCCCTTCCTTGCTTGCCAGACCTTTGCAGTCCTTCCACCTTCTTTACGTGCCCTGTACAGCCATTGCCTGCCCTAGGCACTGGTAACACAGCAACAACCTTCACAGCTCTGGGGCTGCCTAATGAACATCAGCAAAGCGGTGAGCATGAGGCAAAGAAAGAGCCTGGACCTGTTTTTTGGCTAGAATATGGTTAATTTTCACCAGAAGCTGGCAGGGGCCCACAGCCAGGATAGAAACTGGTGGGATTTTTCATACCATACTGATGTCATGACTGCTGCACAAGGGCAGAGGGCAGCCAGGCAGGGTGCTGGGGTCTCTGACACAAGCCTTTGGTGCAGGTTTAGGCAGGTGGCTCTGTTGGGTGCCCAGTAGCTCATGGTTACCACTGGATAGTAGTTGAACTGGGAGGCCCTCAGTGTCTACCTCTCTAATGCAGCACAGAGCAGCCACCCAACATGGACTCTGCCTTGGTCGCTTGAGTGACCTCTGTATTTCTCAGCTACCACTGAAATACAGCTTCTGGGAGCCACCAGTGTTGTTACCTTATCTTCGTGATAGGAGTAGACCTCCATTCCTGGTGGAGTAAGCCAAGTGTGCCTCCAGAGTAGATACTTGCAGCTGGTGAGCTAGTTCACTAGTTCTAGTTAGTTGTGACCTAAGTTTACATATGGAGACAAACTGCACACTAACAAACAAAAAGTATATGAGAACACATTTTATTTGCAACTATGGCAAAACTCAATGATTAAAGAACTCTACAGGCAAACAAAAGTGAGAGAGATCTTAAAAAGTGGTAAAACCTTCCCCTTCTAATACATTACTGATATACAATTCCATTTAGTTCTAAGACAGTAATTTTAATAAGATTTTCTAGTTTTATATATTTCCCCATCCTCTCGGTAACTTGCAAACTTTGAGTAGTGTGTGTGGTTGACAGATTTGTATCAAAGATGCAAATAACCAGGAGGCTATTTGTGTTACTGTAAAGTTTATCTGA
The DNA here is from genome assembly GCA_013389965.1 of Todus mexicanus. Taxonomy (NCBI): domain Eukaryota; kingdom Metazoa; phylum Chordata; class Aves; order Coraciiformes; family Todidae; genus Todus; species Todus mexicanus. Next base: position 10,205 of record WEIS01001071.1, on the reverse strand, counting down.
AAGCAAGAATTACTGCTCCTTCGTTCTCAGCAACAGTTTCCCTCTTAACACTCAGAGTGCCTCAATAAGACATCTTTGTGCAGAAGATCTTAAGTTCGACTACCTTACAAACTTTGTATTAATATTCAGTAGAAACTCTCATGGAGTTCCTGTATTTTCTTTTGGGGACAATAAAAAGCATGCGCCTTCATAAAAAAGGGCTTAACCATCATTAGTTGCCTTGTAAATCACTTAAAAAGACAAAGCAAGTATATCAAATACCAGACCCACAGGGGAATGGTATCCAGGATCACCCACGGTGACTCCAAAGCACAAAGAGGAACTACACTTGTCCGTGAGTTCTCAGTGAGTTGCCCAATGCAATGTGGGCAACAAACACTTCTATGAAGTGTCTTAGGACAGCAGTTCTACCACTGGCCTCGAGAAAACATAACTGGTGTCTTCCAGTCATGTCATACTTCCGGAAAAACGAAAATTACTGTATACAAATAGGACAGAAAATATCAGTCCTCCTCAAGATGCTTCTCCTGTCCTATTGCATTTGCTAAGCAAATGCTCACATTGAGAAAATACGTGGCCCCATTCACTCGAAAGCCTGGCTCATTGTGATACCGCCTTTATATAGTTGCAGCCGCGAGTTGCAGCCAAACCACCAATTTTCAGTACTTGCTTATTCAAAGGTGGTGACTTTCACAGTTTCACTGGAGCTCTATTTTTGTATAGGTCATGCGGCAAGTTACTGCAGATCTGCAAAAAGAATTTGATCTAACAATTTTCCAATCCAAACAGCAGCTGCCATTGTACAGCTGAAATTTCTCCAATTGAGAACTTACAACATGGATTTAAACGTTTTGGGGTTTTTTTGTTATACCATTTAAACTTGAAATGTATCAGCATTAACAAGCAGCACTTTGAAAACAGTCAAGTCATTCTTACATACACTGACTTGTTTAGAATTGCGATAGATGAAAGGATCAGCCGTATTCTACACTGAAAACAATCTTTTGACTACTAAAAACCTGACAGTTTGCTTAAGAACTACTGTACTGTTAATTTTTCTCTTAACTGTTTGCAAAGATAAATTCTCTCTACTCTTTCTAAGAAAACACACTTACAGTTATTTGCGCACAGAAGTGGTAACATAAGATTTCCCATCCCATGATTCTGATTTTTCTGCTATGGTTCTCCAAATGTCTATGCTTCATTTAAGAGAAGAGAAGAGGAGAAGACAAGGCAATTAGTCTCAGAGAATATAACATCTGTTTTTCAACAGAGAAATTATTTGGAGTAACATTCCAAACAAAATAAGATGAGGGATACAAACAGCTCTGATCCCTCTAAGATATAATACATTTTGTTTCTTCTGCCTTATACTCCTTATATTCTATTATATACTCTGGGTAAATCTGGTATTTTTCAAAGACAACAAAAATGGAAGGATTGAACTCATTGTCCACACAGCTGTCATAAAACCGAAGCCCATCAACAGACTTCATTGGGGGACGAACGTAGGCTTCATTGCCTCTGACATAATTTCCAACCAATACACGAGCCACAAACATGGTGTTTCTTTTCGCCAGTTTCTCACAGTATCCATGGGAATAGGAAGCATCTCTAGCAAAGTAACTGCCTAGAAAATGATATGAAAACATGGTGATAAGGAATATGTATAAAAATGACAGCAAAAACTGAGCATCTCCTTGTTTTTCAGGAGTTATGTCACCCAACTTTCAGGTCTCCTCTTACTCAGTTTACATAATACCATAGAAACTTCTACAAGAGAAAGGATTTCACCACAGAATATCCATTCAGAATCTGCCATTTTAGGAATATTTAAAAAAAAAACCCAAACCCCAACATATAAAACCACAGGTATGTGTCTTATGATGAGAAGGACAGAGAAGGAAACATGAGGATCTTCCACAATCATACTGAGGGAATGCCACCTTTCTTGCTCCCTGCCATGAAGACTACCAGCCATTCGGTAAGTTCAAATCCTGACCTGGAGCCTTCAGAAGATCCCACCTACAGCAACAGAGGCTTTTCAAATCTCTACATTAATTCTCTTAACACCTTGTGAAGACTTACTTATCCCCACACAAAGCAAATCCTTGTCCCCTTCAAAGGGAAGGAAGATCATCATTCCACATTCCAATTTGTACCTCTTTTTTTCACCCTCTAAAGATTTCAGAACTTTGCTTTAGTATCAGGGGACTCTAAGTAGACATCTAACACAGTTACTTCCTACATACCCTTTCCATAGTTAGTTCCGTTGCTTCCACAAACTCTCCAGTCAAAGTTGTGAACGCAGATGGATTCCATGAAGGAGGTCTGAGTTCCGTGAAACAGGAGCCTTTCATCTACTTCCTTCCCTCCATTTCCCTTCTTCATCTGCTCCTTTTGCCTAACAAAAATGCAGGGGAGGAGAGTGTGAGCCATGGAAGAAAAGTGAAAAAGGAGTTTTAAAAAACAATAAAGTATATAATGTACATGTAAGTATTAGCGGGATGAGACTTTCAGACTGGTTCTTCCTCTCTCACCTTGGAAGATGAGACAGACCAGCAGTATGGTGAACAATTACCAGATGAGCAATATACTGATATCACTGCCCAGCAATTCTAGCTACTTCTGGCTTTCTTCAGTGAATTTATGTAAACACTGACATTACTACTTTCCCCACTGCACCAATCTATCGCTCCACTGTAAGGTCCTACTAGTGGTGCTGTGATGTCTCTTGCCCCTTCCGACCCCTAAACTCTCTATGGAGGTTGTAGTTATCACACAGCTTCCATGCTCCAGCAGTGGGTAAAAGCTACAGGCAGCTTGTTCTTCATTACCCTAGTGAACTCAGCTGATATGCACCCTTGAGCTCCTGCCCCTTGGTGAGACCAGTGCAGCTGAGAAGACAGAGACAGAGAGAAACAGCCTTCCTTGACCACTGAAGACCTTGCTGATTTAGGCTAGAGTCAGACTGAGCTATGACCAGCATCAAAAGAGGAATCACAATGGAAGGCTCTTCTAGGGTTTCCCATCCCTACTTCACAGCATCCAGACATCACACAGGTTTTCAGAAGCTGTTGAAGTGGACAAGACAGTAATACTCTTCAGGAAGTGATCAGCTACAAACTAAACAGAGCCAGGGAGGGTGGAGAATCCTTCCAACTTGTTAACTGCATAAATGAAAGTGCAATGGACTGAAATTTGTTCAAGAACTTGGCCATGTTAAACTTTGCCCGGTTAGCTTAATTATCTTGGAGGAGGATAAAAAAAGTAGGCATTATTACATGTTCTGAAGTGTCTGAAGTTTTGCTAGATTAAAAGGTTTTATGAAATAATTAGCTGATAACTTGCAGGGTTCAGTCACTTCTTAGGTGAGAGTACTTAATTGAGCAGCACTTTTCTTCTCCACTACCATTCCACACAGTCCTTGAATACTTCTATGAAGTACCTATGCTTTGTTTTTAAATTAGACAATTGTTCTATGCAACTGCTTAATCTGCTACCAAGTTAACTTCAGCAGGGTCATTTACTGTCACCAGCACCAGCTTGGTGCTTGTTGGTATCTAGCTTGGCTTAAGTGCCTGGAGTTCAATATCAGTGCTGCAGATATTGAAAACCAGAAAGGAGCCCTGGAACTCAGGATCATTAAATTAAAGCACAAGGATTCTTTCTCACTGAATAGGCTTCATTCAGCAAGGGTACTCAGACTCTTAAGAAAGCCTTAAATAAACCTGAATGGGGAAAAAAAAAAAAAAGACTCAAGCACCCTCTACCCTTGCCCACTTCTTTTTTTAGCTGGTATTTCATATACTCCAATGGATAAACATTTGTAGCAGACGGAACACGTGTGCAGCAGGCAGTTACCACTCAATCCCTGAGACAAGACTGTTTCATATCATTGTGGCTATCCTCATCGCAGCTCTATCATTCATGTCTTTCATGCCCCTGCCCTNTAAAAAAACCTAAAAGGGAAAAAAAAAAAAAAGACTCAAGCACCCTCTACCCTTGCCCACTTCTTTTTTTAGCTGGTATTTCATATACTCCAATGGATAAACATTTGTAGCAGACGGAACACGTGTGCAGCAGGCAGTTATCACTCAATCCCTGAGACAAGACTGTTTCATATCATTGTGGCTATCCTCATCGCAGCTCTATCATTCATGTCTTTCATGCCCCTGCCCTCATCTCCCAGGGAGCCATGCAAAGGGACACTTCATTCCACTCCTGAAACTGCTCCTCAGAAGGAAATACCGGTCACGTTAAAGCACGGGTGGTAACATCTTTTCTTTCTTGGGAAGTAGATATAGGACATCAGTTCTAGGAGACTCCCTCCCCATAAGAATGAGGAAACAAATAACTAACCACTGAAACACTTTCCAGAGGGATGGATTCTGAATCCTTTGTATTTTAAGGATCTTGTAGCTTTTCATAGTCTGATGGAACAGCTGCTTTATTTTGTTGTATTCAGAGGTTGTTTCAGCTATTTCCACTGCCTACAAAATATAAACCAAAACAAAAGAAGACATGTGGCTTCAATTACCTTGTAACATGCAGCAGCCTCATTACAGCAGATATACTTTCAGAAGGGTCCTCAAACTATAGTCATGGAGGTTAATGTAACACTTTAGGTCATGACTAAGTGAATAATTAGGACAGACACCTAATAGGTAAATCAGTACATCATCCATGCTTTGCAAGGATACCTCACCTCTCTTCAGGAAGGATGCAGAAAGTGAAAGGATCAATTAATCATTTACCGTCTCCAAGTAAGAGCTGACAGTTGTAGCTTTAAATCTCAATGAAACAGAATTTTCAAAAAGAAAACTTGACTGATTACTCCAGATAAAAATAGTTTTATATAGATAGCTAATTAAAACCAAAAATATTAGGTAACAGTATCATTTGTAAGCAGACATTTAAATGAGCTTCAATATTAAAGGTGAAACAAATGAAGTACATACAACTTCCCACATCAGAGCTCCTTAACTTTTCGAAGTTGCAACTTGGAAACTTGGAACTTAAATACAGAGTTCAGAAAAAAAAGGTATGTTTATAAATATAAGAATTAACATTCTAATAGCAATGTCACACTAAATAGCTGCTTAAGCAAATCCATCTCCTCCTTTCCTAAAGGAAATAAAGTCTACATATCCATATCTCTCAAGTTTAAAAATCCATCAAAGAATGCACATCTCTCCCAAAGAAAAATTAATGGAAAATGTAATTAAAACATGATTTGAGCTCATCTGCTTGCTTATGTCATGCATAAATTTTCTATTTTTTTCTCCAAAGTAATCAGTGTCTGTAATCTTCTAGAAGAAACATTTATATTCCATAAACTTCACTGAAAATGCGTAATTCTGGCAAACTGATGTCACTTGGTAATACTTTCTACTTTACCACTGCCTAAGCTAAGTGGGGACTCAAGATGACTTCAAGTGAAATGCCCAGCATCCCACGTATCAAAGTCAAGTTAAGCAGGAAAGCTGTGGTCATCCTAGGAGGCAGGATGAAATCAATATCTTAACCTGTCAGGCAAAAGCTCCATGGTTTAGAAGGCTGAGTTTACAGAGGAGATAAAATAGGACTTATATTTCACAGCTACATATAAATAAAAAAAGTGGACACCATGCCCAGCTTGTGCATTACATAGTTACTGACGAAGAGGCCTATCACAGGAAAATCTTCTAAGGATTAAGAATAAAGTCAACTGCGCAAGGAGGAATTATTTCTTTGAATTTATTAAAAAGCTTTTACAAGGTTGAAATTTCCCATGTCTTAATACAAGAGTATTTTCCAAAGCTGCTTTACAACACAGAAAACAATTTGGATGAGTGAGTATATATTATCTGCATGCTCTCTAACACCACAGCTCAAGTTGCTCATCATCACGTCTACGATGAAAATTATAGCACTCTATATTTCAGTACTACATCTTTTATTTATACAGAAACAATTCTTATTTAGACTACAAGTAAGCTTTTGCTGTGTTGCATCTTTTACTGAGGAACTGTAACCTCTCTGGGTAAAACAGAGGGTCAGACACATGGTCCAAGGCCTAATCCTGTAAGAAAGGTACTTCAATTATTTTATCATATTGTGGCATCCCAGCAACATAACTAGTTCTTTTTGGCCTGAGAACTTTGTGATATTGTCCTTATTTACCCAAGGATGCTTCTCCTGCCTAAAAAGGGTAACACCACATTGTTATTGTAGGTCAATTGTTCATAACAACATATCTTCTTTAGCAATTTTTCAGACCTGAAAAGGAAAATCCTAGAAAGCATAAGCATTTGCTAACCCACTATCAAGAGGTGGAGCTTTGGAGGCACAGAAAAGAATCACTGCCTTGATAGTAATTTCTTCTAGTGTATGACTGCACAAGAACAGTGCTGTGTGATATCAAACCTTGCTCTCCGGTGTCCTGTGTTTGGATAGCATAGGGTTAATTTTTACCAGAAGCTGGGAGAAGCTATAGCCAGGATAGCCAACTGAACCAGCCAATGGGATATTTGATGCTGTAATGTCATCATGCCCATTATATAAGGGGGGAGCTGGGTGGTGGAATAATAATTTGAGAATATTTGAGCCGGGGTCAGGTTGGTGGTGTTGGCAGTGTTTCAGACAGTGAGCAGCTGCACTGCATATGACTCATTTTATACGTTATTTAATTAGCATTATTGTTATTACTGTTGTTTCTTCTCTCTTTGTGCCGCTTAAGTAAACTCTCATTATCTCAACTCATGGGGTTTTACCTTTTTCTTCCAAGTCCCATTCCCATCCCACTGCGCGGGCAGGGAGGAGTGAGCAAGCCGCTGTGTGGTGCGCAGTTGTCGGCTTGGGGTTACACATAACATCTAGAGGTTAAGCTTAGGTTTTGAAAGCAGCATAGTTTGTATTAGTGACAGTGATCCAGCTAGAACTTATAAAGTGCACAGACTCTTCACATTGTATCAGCTCCCACTCCCGTTACAGCAGAGCAATCTTTGCCATGCATGTTAAGATTCAGTGTCACAGCAGCCACACAAGGACTTATCGTCTGACATAAAACCACACATTTATTGCACACATTTCTCAGTTGTACATTAAAGATACAATTTAAAATCCACCATGAAGTTCCAAGACATACTCAATTGTTGTTTTGGGTTTTTTAATCTTTAAAAAGGTTTACCAACTACTAATTCCACGTTGTCTGTTAAACATAGAAAGAAGAAATTCACATTAGCTTTCCAATTGGTGTTAGCAATTTCCATTGCGCATTTCATACTCTACTTTCTAGAGAACTAAGATTCTAAATGACTTACAGATTAAGACACTGCAACACTCAAAAATTAAGCAATGTTACCAAAGCAGAGCTTCTCTTATTAAGCAAAGATGACTTTTCCCCCTATCTCATACAGGTGTTCCTTTTTAAAATGGATTAGTTCCAGCGCAGCAAATTTTGCCAGGGTTAGGTCAATGCAGAGAGGGGAATTCATCAAGTCATAATTGTGAGATCTTAGATGGTCACCACATGCATGCAGAATCCCAGCCAGGCCCAATATTACCTACTGCAAAAAAACAAGCTTAGGGTCCCACAGCAATATTCATACTATCCCAGGCTTTCGAGTGCCAACAGGTACTGTGGGCTTTGTTACTTTTTAGGTACAGAATTAACTTTTCCTTTCCTATGAAAGGCTCTCAGTTTACGAGTTAGAAGATGGTTTCCTAGGTGCCAGCTCAGCAAGCAAATGGAGCTCTGGGGAACAAGATGAGCCTTCTATTTTATGCATTCCCACAAGTACCACCAGCAATACCGTGGATCTGCACACTGCATTCCAAAGCCCCTCACATTCAGCTCAGTGACTCCAGAAACACCCCAACAAATGGACTCAACTAAAATTCAAACTGAAGTTTTCCAAGTAAATAACAGAAGCGATTAAGTATGTAAAACTCAGAAGACCCAAAAAGAACTGAGCTACCTGTATTCCTGGCATTCTTCTGAAAAATTTAAGTTTATGTTAATTAGTTAAGCTGCTGCTAAGCCAAGGGACGCGTTGTTTAGCTATATCTGTTATTATTTTGACAGAGCTCAAAATATTACAGGCCCAAATCTTCAAAAAGTCTGGCTGCCAGATTCCCACACAAACTCATTATTAGTTCATTCAGCAGACGCCGGACACCTGACACTTTTACTATCTTGAAAAAACAGGGGGTTTTGCTAATTGTGAAAAACAGCTATTTGAACTGAGCTAATGTACAGGGCAGCTGGCTTAAATTTTACCCATTGTTTGTTTTTATCTGAACTGTATTTAGATTAATTTGCCATATACAGACATGGCTAGATATTGGCGTTGCACTGAATAAAGCATAACCCAACACAAGAGGGTAGTCAGGGTAAAAAGAAACATTCAGCACCAAGCTGAATAACAGAAACCACCTCGTGGAAGCTGAAAGACCTGAAATTTCCCGTTCTTGTGCCACTGCCAATGTAACTACACTAAGAAAAGTAAAATACAAAGAGTGAGAATAGTAGTCGAGCTCTCTGTCAACTGGAACTAACCAGAAAGAATTTCCAGTCTGGTAATATGATATTACTTCTGTCTTGTCCCTAGCCGTCAAGATATCTGTGCTAATACAACTCAGTCAGCATCATACAAGATTCTGTGGCACAGACAACAAGAAAAACCTCTTATGCTCCATATTATGTGGTGTTCCTTACTCCGAGTCAAAACTACTATAAAAAAGGACAAGTGCTAACACTGAAAAGCCTTTTTTCTAGTATGTTGTAGTACTTGCACAGTCAATGTTGCTCTTCCAGAAGGACTGCTTCTGAATATCATTAGAACTAGTAATTTAAAAAACAGCTGCACATTTTTGGTCTTGGTAGGCCTAATAGGAACATAGACTTCAAGCTGACAGGGTTTGATTTGGTTTGTTGAAGAGATCACTGCAAATGTTTTTTGGTATTATTGGCTGTAACTCTTTATTTCTGCCATTCTTTGAGGTCATGGTCTGTGCTCAGATCTGTGATATATGTGATATGAGTGACTTCAAAGAGCATGCAGAGATTTTCTTTCCTAGAACTCCAATCTGAATTTTATCCACCAATAGCCACGATGATATTATTACTGGATGGCTTTTTAATGGCCTACACAGAAACCTTTTGGTCTCAGCCGTGCTTCTAGTGAAGATACACGCTTCATAGAACGTCCCCTGCTTAACTGGTCTACTAGGTCACCAAAGTAATCCATGTTTTGCTTTTTAACTGTGACTCTTTTTCTCTTGAATTTGGTGAGTTTTGGTTTTGCATGCAGATAGATGCTTAACATGCAGATGAAGTTCATCGGAATTTGGGACCTTTTTCAGGAGCTCTTGGGAGATCACCTAGATCATCCATCCAAGAAATCACTCCTGTCCCTTTTTAGTATCTACCCAGTTACAATTGCTTCAGTTAAGCAGCATCCTCCTTTCAATCATGCCTTTACATCAGAATTACAAGAGGGGGGAAGAAGAAAAAGAAAATAGATACCTTGTATCCAAACTCAGGTAGCGCAGATGGATCCCAGTGGCTAGGACAGGGTTGGTTTGGAATAGTAGAATCCCTCTGGCTGTTTGCAAACATACAGAAAATGAGGGGTTAATAATTCTAGTATTGCTCTGAACATTCAAATTGGTGGCATCCTTTTTGGCCAAATCCTACACTTTAAAATAAACAAAAATAAACCACAAAGAGACTGGGAAATGGCCTCAGTCTGTAAGCCGGGCTTTGCATGCTGCTGCCATTCAATCGTCACAGTCTTTCACTTGCTCTTTTAAGAAACAGCTGTCCATCACCAGTCCTGTGGATGTGGCACCTGGAGTAACATGTATCCCAGAAACCAGGTGATGCACCAAGATGGCAGTGTGCGATAGAACTTCTGTTTGGAGGGGTCTGTTTTCTTCAAGCAACAGCTGAGTTCTTTGCACAGTTATTGCCAGCGCTGGCAGCCATTCTGCCTTATAATTACTTCTGAAATACGAAAAACACCAACCAGCATCACTTACCCTTTCTTTATCTTATGCACATCTTCAGAAGACACAAATTTTGGCCGCCTGCAGACCCGTCTTTTGGTTTTAAAAGTGATGTTTGTCTGGATCATTTCTTGAGGAGAAAAGAGAAAGAAAAGCTCACAAAAAAGTCTACAAGACAGAGTCATTCATTAATGATAGTCATTCATTAATGA
>WEIS01001070.1:0-11562 GCA_013389965.1 Todus mexicanus | reverse complement strand
CTTCAGCTCACCAAGCAAAGTAAGTCTGCTCTACAGCTCAATTCCCCTCAGAAAACGAGAGAAACCTACCAGGCCCCGATCCCTGTCCTCTCAGTACATCTATTTAAGTCTACAACAGTGTTGTAGAGAAGCTCTCTTGCAACACTTTCATACACTACACTAGCAGCTGAGGTGGGCTTCATCTAACCAAATGTATTCTCTGGAGTCATCAAAGAATCACTTCATTGCACGTTTAGGGTTGTTCTCCTCAGCCTAAAGGAGTTGGCTAAATTGGGTCAAATGACTGTTCCCTGAAATACCTGTTTCTCTCCACAGGCAACGAAGGAAACTCAAGGTGGTATCTCAAATCAGGGGAAAAGAATCACATTCATTTTCTAGGTTTTCTCGCTCACAGAGTGTAATAGCAGCAAAGGTTCACATTTTACAGACACCTGAATGGTGACGAGGAGTAAGTGGCAACCTGGTAAATAAACACCTAATGAGATAAAGAAAACTTTGTCACCAATTGTGATCTAGCAAAAGAACTCACCCTTATGGAAAGGAGACACAAATTCTGCATTTCCACTCTGGATAAAGTGGAGAGAAAAAGGAAAGGAGGAGGAGCCATCTCCTGCAACACCCGAGGAGTCCATGCCAAGTGGGATGGGCAAGACGACTTTCAGCCTTCAGCCACCCTGTGGCACGGATAAAAGAAGTCCTGGTCAAGCTCTGTCACACTGACCTGAGAGACTTCATGTCACCCTGTGGCAAATAGAAGAGGTTCTCCCACAGCTCTGAAAACTTGGCTGTGATTGCTCACAAAAGATGTGACTTTTCTCACAAAATCCTCCCCTGTCCCCCAGAAATGTCACTGCACCAGAAAAGCACAGCTTGCTTCTAGAAGAATGACACCACTGAAAAACAAACAGTTCATGCTAAGGCAAGCCACAAATATCCTTGGGCTGGCAGATGAGGAGCACGATGCCAAATGGGGACAGGATGATGACGGACAAGTTGAACGGCGTCATCATGGTCTGGCACCACTCTCGCACATGTCTGAGGTTCGTTAAAAGGCACTACAGAGGGCTAGAACAAAAGCACACCACTTTCCCAGTGATTTCATCCCACTGTTGAATGAACAAGGGCATCTTTCAGATTCTCAGGCTTTTAACTATTTGCAGAAGCATCAGAAGAGCTGCCTGGCAGTTGTGAGAAGAGGGCTGGCTTCAAAGGATATTAGGGACAAGCAGAGAGTGTCTCAGGAATTCAGAAAAAGGGGACTCGCAGGGTCTAAACCACCACACAACACCATGGGCCAGACCTCATAAGCAAAAAGGGACAAAAGGGAAAGGAAGGGTGTGGAGTAACATCTAAGGGTAATACAGGCAAGGCCTGAAAGTAAATAATAAATACTTGAATAGTATAAAAAATAATAAATGGTAAACAATTAATAGGAAATAGTAATAGCTTTTAAAAATAATAGCATATATGTAAATAAATAGTAAAGAAAATTACTTTCTCCTGGTTTAACCAGGATGCTACGGCTCATTGTGTGGACAAGGCAAAGTGGCTAAATGGGAATAAGCACATAGGACTGGAAAGGACAGTGTCTGAGGGGAAAAGAAGTCAAGGAGTCTGATGCACTCGAACCAGCAACTAAATAACCTCTACCCCAAATATTGTAGGGATGTATTATTGTACAGGAAACTACGTCTGGTAGTTTGTTTAAATAAATCTATCAAGCAAGGGTGGCTTTCTGGGTGGTATCCAGAGCTTGGCTTTCTGAGCCTAGAAAACCAGAGGCTAAAAAGGTCTGTTAACTGCTTTCTATAAATACAGCAGTGAGGAAGGGGAAAGCAAACAGAGGAGAGGAAAGGATCCGTTTAACCTAACGCACAGCATTGGCAGGAGAACAAATAACTACAGACTGTCCACAAATATACTTAGGCTGAAAATTAGAAGGCTTCTTGCCTCCAAAGTGATCAGGATCTCTTCTAAAGGCAAAAAATAACATTTGTTTGAAAACAGACTTTCAAGCTGAATTCTTTCAGAAGCTTATAAAGGAGATTTCTGTGATAGCAGGGGAGGTGACTAGTAAGCTGAAAGGTCTCTTGTTTCTAAACCCAGCTGTCTACATCCGGAATAGTTATAAGAAGGTGGTTTTAAAATATTTATTTTGCATACTTTACTAGAAATCATTCAGCTGGCAATTACACGGAACCCCATTGGTCCCTCCATTGAGTTCAGTGAAGTTAAGCCCTGTTTGTGAATCTCCAACCCACCTACAGCTACTTCAACTGCCTGAGAGCAAAGGAAGCGGGGAGAAGAGCCTCACAGAGCTGACACAAAAAACAGCACACGCATTTCTTCCTGAAGACCATATGGAACAAGATAGGAAAAAGATCTGCTCTACTGAGTGCCACCAGCACCCTACTTCTTCCAAAATCAGTGTCTGCACGGCTACTCCAGTGCAGCTGAGATGCTTCAGATTTGTGCTCTAACTTATTCTGCGGTAACCTCGCTCTGCACAGAAGTCTCCAGGAGTTGACCAGCGCTACCTGCTCATCAGGTGCCCCTGACTGAGTGGCAGTGGTAGGTCATAGGCTGGACTCGATGATCTAAGAGGTCTTTTCCAGCCTTAATTATTCTGTGACTCTATGACTCCTGTCTGAATATTGATGCTGCATAGAGGTACAGAGAACAAAAGCAGGGAGGGACACGTATCACATGCAAATCTCTGAAGCTGCAAATGACTTTGAAGCAAACCCATTAATGGTTAATTTGTCCAATGACAGCAGTCAGAAGGCAAAGCACCAAATTTTCCTTGTGTTTCCCATGGAGCCCGAAGTCTTTCCCAAGGTAGCAGCAGATTTGGAGGAGGATATAGCTGAGCATTTGATGCATGCACTGGTTTGGGCAGTAAGAGTTGTTAACAGCTTTTGGAAATAACAGTCCACTGAGTTTGTTCCCTGTTTCTTTCCAACCATTTTCACTGCCTCATTTGCTGGGACTTTTTATTACGATAGAACATTTTGTGTGGCTTGTTTTGTGTTGAGATATTTAAGCACACTGTTCAAGATGCAGCACTTTGCATTTGAAATAAATCTTGTGGTCTGCTTCTCTGGATTTTTCTTAAACTGTGGCAGATAACTGACCAGGGCCAAGCTGACCTGCCCTTTCTTTCTCAGAGCATTCACATTTCTTAGTACCATATAGGCTGAGACATGGTGGCATGTGGTTCGTACCTCTGGCCATGGAGAGATATCCCGTTCTTTAGGAGAAATTCAGAAATATATTTTCTTTACAGGGGGATTTGCCCCTATTCTAAACATCGGGCAGAATCAGAGCCTTCTGTCTGCCCTAGGCCAAAGCAGTTTTGCTGAAATCAATTAAGCAGCTAGAGCAGGTTGATCCTTCAGGGTTGTGAACGGGTTGCCATGGGAAGGTGAGGGCCACCAAAGCTTTCAGTAGCCACTACAGAGGCCACTTCTGTATGGGAGCCCCAGGTGGTGGGTGTTTGTTTTGGACCTATTGTCCTGGCTAAGGTCAGGGAGTGGGTAAGGGTGTGGTCAAAGAGGTAGATCAAGTACAGAGCCTCAGTGTTGGTGGGGCTGTGAAGGGGCTTTCCACAATCTGAAGTAGACAATTCCTGGTCTCAAGTTCAAAGGGGCTCTTTCTTCCTCCCTTTTAAAGACAGATGGTACATCTGTCCTTCTCCAAGCTGCAAAGGTTGTCCATGTGCTTCGGCAGCTCTATAAAATAAACCCTAATAGTTTAGAAAGTCATTTTGCTGGCCCTTAGGTGTTCTAGACCACATTTGATCAGAAGCCTCCTCATCTGGATCCATCCGGCCTGCCTGGATTTAAAGCCTTAAATATGATGTCTTAGGTCCCTTTCGAAAACAGAAAGCTTTCACGTCCTATGCAGAGCATCACTGGCTTCAGGCTAGTTACTCACAAATCTGTATTTCTTTTTACCATCAAATTGAGATAAAGAACTATTTCATAGCCGTAACAGCATTTGAAAGAGCCTGAAGATCCTGAGCAGAAAGGATAAATTATCACCCTGAGTAAGAATTTCCACTTTTGTAATTTTTAACAGACTTTACTGGATCTGGTGCTCCAAATCTGTCCCACTCTTTGCTGGAAATGACTATTTCTTTTCCTGTGATTTCCTGATTTATTGTTGCTGTCTATTTGCCTTCAGCATACTGGTCCAAAGGCTGTTTATTGTGGCAAGCATGCACAAGACTCTTCCACATTGAAATCGAGTACTTTGGGTTTTGTTCAGAGATGCTGTGCAGCAGATTTTTGCCATTTCAGGTAGTATCATAAACATCTCTGTGTTCAGAGCCTGCGAGAACCTGCTGTAACGCTTAATTCACTGCTGGAAGGTGCTCAAAACAGAGCAGACGAGCCTCGTGTAAAAATCAACGTGTAGCAGAATCAGCAGCATAAGTTTCAGTGAGAAATTGCAACTTGTTTCTGTTTGAGTAGAAACGGAATTCTGAGCTCTGGTCAATAAAAGAAAACCAAACCACTCCTTTGTTGAGGAAGTGTCATCCTTTTCTCTGTTCCTTCCACGCACCTGCTATGTCTTGGCATTTGAAACTGAGGCTGTTTACTCTCAAGAAGAGGAGACTGAGGGGAGACCTTATTGCTCTTTACACCTCTCTGAAAGGACATTGCAGAGAGTCAGGTGCTGGTCTCTTCTCACAAGTCAATAACAATAGGACAAGAGGGAATAGTCTGAAGCTCCACTGGGAGAAGTTTAGGCTGGATGTTAGAAGGAATTTTTTCTCTGCAAGAGTTGTCCAGCATTGGAACAGGCTGCCCAGGGAGGGGGTTGAGTCGCCATCCCTTGACGTGTTTAAAGGGCGTAGAGATGAGGTGCTGAGGGATATGTCTTAGGGGTGATAAAGATTAGAGTTAAAGGTTGGACTGGATGATCTTATAGGTCTTTTCAAACCTCAGTGATACTAGGATTGGCTTGGCTGAGGACAAAAAAATGCCTGACAGGCTTTTCCAGAAGGTGCCATATACATCATGAGAAGTGTTTCAGAGTCACGTGAGGAAACCTCTTCCAGGTGAATGCTGTCTAATCATCTAGTGCTACCATTTCTGTGATTGCCACTACTGCTGATAGTGGGGCAGAAAAATCTGGGAGCCCTCATCTGTACCACAGACAAAGCATACTTCTACAAAAATGGGACAGGCTGCCCAGGGAGGGAGTTCAGTCACCATTCCTTGAGTGTTTAAAGGGCGTAGAGATGAGGTGCTGAGGGATATATCTTAGCGGTGACAAACATTAGAGTTAAAGGTTGGACTGGATGATCTTATAGGTCTTTTCCTACCTAGGTGACATCGTGATACTGTGAAAAATGTTTGGTTTTCATTTAAATACCAGAGTATGTGATGTAATTGTCCTCAGAGGTCTTTTGTGATCTGCTGGTGTACCAAACTTGGAAGACATCTAAAATGTTCACTGGGGTGCTCTGTTTTAGATCAGTATTACTCTATATTTCTATGAACAGTTTGGACAATGAACAAGATGGTACACTTACAAAATTTACTGGCAACAAGAACATCCCAGTAAACGAGTTCAAAGATCAAAAAACCTGAATAAAAGTAACAATAATAATAAAAAGATAAATGAACCAAGCTCTGCAAGATTTAATTCAGTACATGCACATGCAAAATACTAAACTTGAGAAGGATGAACCAGAGGCGTAGACGAAGACGCAGGTTGGCAGCAGTGCAGCAAAAGAGGGCCTGGGGTTATAATGGATCAGAAATAAAGATGCGTCAACAATATAAGGCTCTGTTTGAGACAGGAGATAATTATTCTGTTCTGGTCCACACTGGAAGAGCCTCAAATAGACCACTGTGGCTCAATTAGAAAGAACAAAGATAAACTAGGGAGACTAAAGCCCAGCAGCCGTAATGACGAAAGGATACAAAACTGTGACCTAAAGGCAAAGGCCGAAGAACTGGGGTTTGTTTTGTTCAGTAAAGGAGAAGCTTAAGGGGTTAAAAATTGGAGCTTTCTTTTATTATTAGGAAAAACTATTCAGAAAAATTTATATACTCAGAGAGTGGTGAGGCTTTGGAACAGGCTGCCCAGGGAGGTGGTGGAGTCACCATCCCTGGAGGGGTTCAAAGAACATGTAGATGTGGCGCTTCAGGCCATGGTTTAGTGGTTATGATAATGTTTAGTACATGGTTGGACTTGATAATCTTGAAGGTTGTTTCCAACCTTAACGATTCTGTGATTATGTAAAAGGGACATTATTGAGTTATCCCTCAGGTAAAGTGGAAGGAAGATAACATTATCTTTGCAGCAAAAGAAATGAGGGTAGGTTATTGCGTATCTGTACAGGTGTAGACCCCTTGACACAAACAGGAGATTTCAGACAGACCAGATATGCTTACTCCCATGTCAATATTAATTATGCATAATCCCACTCACAGGGAGTTGCACGACCGGGGCTATGCCCGTCAAGATTTGCATCCAAACCTACACTGAGAGCAGCATCCTGAGCAGGCAGAGTTAGTGCCGGACAGTTGAGAGAAATCGCGAGTGGAAAGCTCCTGTGATCTGCACAGTGATCCTCTGCTTTTCCAAAAGCAAAGCTCATGTGTAGCCTCACCTAAACCCCGTATGTGGCGCTTCGGAAAAGGGAGCAATGCGGGAGCTGCCTTGGTGACTCACAGGAAGGTTTCTTGCCTGCGTTCTGGAGAGAGAGAGTATTTTGTTGTGGGAGAGGCGTCTAAGAAAAAGAAGGGGAGTTCTTTAAACCAAGCGGATTGCAGCATCGCATAGTCAAATCTCAGTTTTATAATGCAGGTAACCATCTGAAACAAGGACACAGCTATTCTTAGTAACTCTGGCATTTTTCTACAGCAAATGGCTACTACCAACAGTATCCTGCTGTCCTGGCATAGCCAAAGCATGACACAGAGCAGTATTTATTGAATTTCTGTCCTGATAACCCCCAAGAGCTTGAAATCTGCCAAGGTAAGAGCTTACTAATACTCGCAACACATTCCTACTCTTGCTAAAGGGAGTTAAAAGCTTGAATCAAATCCATCCTAAAAGGCAGCAGATATAACTTCAATCTTCTTGCGGGAGTTGCATCCAACTGTGCTGCACCTCGGTGTGAGAGTTGTCTCTGTCCTGCATTACCCTGTTCCAAGTAACAGCTGAAGACTCAGACCAGAACCTTCCAACCAAGTCGAGCGATCAGCTTCTGCAAAGCAGTTATTTCTAGCGCAGTTGGCCTGTTGAGGCTCTCTCTGTGCGCTGTTGGCATAAGAAAGGCTTGGCTGTGTGAAAAGGGATAGAGAAACAGATCCTTAAACATTTTTGTCTGAAGCAACCTGGGAATGTTCTGCCATTGCTGTGAGCAGTCCAGCACTCGATCATCTGAAGTAGCTGCTCTGACAGGATTTTAAGTCCTCGTAATTAGGTCTTACACATCAAAAATCCGAAGCACAGCCTTTCGGTTTTAAATAGCTCTCGCCTGCGTTCACCCTGGGTTTTGTGCTGCTCTGCCTTGTGTGTGTGGAGGCTGTGTCATTATCCACCCACAGCAGCAGCAGCAAATTTTCTTGGGCTTGAACCTAACTTATGGTTTAGTTCGGTTTCTGACACCTCTCTCCCACTCCTGCCCTCAGCAAGAACTCCCAGAGAGGGTGAGTCACTTTGCAGGTTTGTGAAGATGGAAAGGAGAAGCTCGTTTGGGCTCCAGCATCTTGCTAAAACATTTTGCCCAGTCTCAGGGCTCACGCAGGTGCAGCTCCTGGAGCGCTGCAGCAGCACAGACACCTTTCCCTATCTCTGACTGCGGAGCCCAAAGGAAACAGGATTTGCAGAAGGTCTCAAGCATTTTCCCTTCTTTGCCCAGCACACACACACAAACACAGACTGACTTCTCTCTTCCATGTCCTCTCCCAGCTAAGATGTGGCAGCAATCACTAAGGCATAAGTCTCTGTGGACAGGTAGAGCAGGAAAAGTAGCAGCTAATGGCTGCAGGAGCTGTTGGTGTCTTCTGCTCTGGTGTTCACAGAGCTCCCTCCCTCTCCTTTATCAGAGCTTGCTCAGGTGGTTTCATCCTCTATCTCTGTCCTTGCAGTCTTCTCTCTCTGCCATGCTCGGCGTTGCTTTCTTGCCAGCATCTCAATCACAGAGAAGTCCCAAGACACGAGTAGCTGGGAAGGTGGTGATGGTGCTGTTGACCACCTCTTCTGAAACCCTGACATGGTGAGCGGGTAGCGGGGAGGTCTCTGGGTGGCAGCTGCCACACTGGGAACTTGCTGTGGACAGAGGAGGNATCAAGAGAAAGGCACAACTGTGTGTATCAGAAGGCAGAAAGTCTAAGGTGCTCTCTACAGCTACCTGAAAGGAGGTTGGAGTGAGATGGGTGTTGGTCTCTTCTCCCAGGTAACTAGTGATAGGATGAGAGACAATGGGCTTAAGCTGAGCCAGGGGAGATTTAGGTTCAATATTAGGAGAAATTTCATCACCGAAAGAGAGGTGAGGCCTTGAAACAGGCTGCCCAGGGAGGTAGTGGAATCACCATCCCTGGAGGGGTTCAAGAAACATGTAGATGTGGTGTTTCAGGACATGGTTTAGTGGTTATGATAATGTTCAGTAGACAGTTGGACTTGATCTTGAAGGTCATTTCCAACCTTGATGATTCTATGATTCTATGATCTCTGACGAAGAAGGAACAGGTAGGTGCTGTGGGTACGACTGAACTCCAGGACTCCTTTCACAACATCAGCCTGGCACAGAACTTGCCCCAAGCAGCCTGTGGCACATACAATGCCTGTCATTGAGCCCTCTGACACACAAACTTTTCCTCACAGGCACTTCCCCAAGCATCTCCTGTGCAACGTGTGCTCATTACTTAATGTTATACATAATCGAGGAGGAGAGACTCCAAAAAGCACGGTGAGATCAGGCACCTGTGTTCAAATTGCCACGTCAAACTACAACACGACATAGATATTGAAGTTAATTATAGAAGTTTCATTTCTTTAACCCACCTACTTGCTTTTTTTTCCTGTGCAAACTCCCAATTTAGGTATTCTTCACCCAATGACGCATTATGCAGTTTGTTAATCAAGGCAGGTAGAGACTTCGTAATCCTAAATTGTGCCTCAGAGGCTGTCCTGTGGCACAGGGCTCCCCTGGGCTCCTAAGGCTTTGGCAGTGTCAGGAACAAACACAACCCGTCTTCCAAAGCAGAACACTCTTTTACAGGATTCTCATTGCAACGGGGGAATCATAGAATCATAGAATTCCATATTGGAAGGGATCTCAAGGATCATCTAGTCCAACCTTTGATTGAGAGTGCAGTGGGGCTGACAGCTCTGCAGGCAATAGAAGCTCTGAAAATCAGCTCTGTGGACTTTCAGGGGCAGGCATGAAGGAAAGGACATGTCTTCGGGTTGCTGTCAGAGGGGGAAAGGCTGCTTTCCTGACACCTTAATAGCTGGAGAAGCCTGACCAGGTTTCATCCTTGCTCTCAACACAGCACACAGTCTGCCACCCTGCCCAGGTGAGGGATGGTTATTCATTCACCAAACTTCAAATGCTACAGGAAGGTCTTTTAGCACCTGAGTACAGGCACATAAGTCATCATCCGTGTCAAAGACTCTGAAGAGTTTTAAAAGGCCCCTTGTCTCCTCATTCAGCTTCCTTGGTGCAGAGGCACCACCAGCCTTTTGATAAGGGAAGCAATAAAAGCAATGACTGGCCAAGGTCAAGAGCTAAATTTTGGCTCCCAGTTTCAGCCCTGGAGCCCCATCTACCAACCGAGCTTTCTCCTTCAGCTTGTGGAAGTGGACAGAAGATAAAACCAAAGTGCTACTGTGGTTTTATTTTAATGATTCATTGCTTCAAGCCATACTTTGGGGGAAATAGCAGACTGAAGGTAAAGAGTAGGAAATGCAAGGTATACCTTTGGGACAAGGTCCTTAGCACATGTGCCTTTATGACTGTCCATTCTTGGCTCATCTGGCATGTAATTGCTAAGACTACTCCTGCTGCATCTTCTGTATAGCAGAAAATCAGGCTGGTCTGCAGAAAAGAAGGTTGCAGCTGAGTAGCACACACTTCTGCTGTTTAAAGACTCGGCAGATGTGAGTGGGGATGTCAGGGTTAGGCAGAGCTACAGCATTACACTTCATCTAACACAGAACTTACCAGCTGGAGTAGCACTATAGTTCCCTTTGCCTGCTGGGAAAAGCACCTCTGCAAAGAGGGATCGTATTTGCAAGGGTCGACTGCACCGTTGGGGTTCTCATGTTGGACAGTCTTGAAACAAAGAGCAAAGCCAGCACCATGAGAAAATTGTTCTACTCCCATACACAATCCCAAAGTCCCACTGCTGAAAGCAAGGAATCCTTAAAAAGCCTGTTGCATGTTTGAAATAAAGGATTCAGGAGATGGATTCCAGGCACCTTTCTGTTAAATGAGCAATAGGTGAAAGATAAATCTCTGTTCATGGCGCAACTGCCTTCCTGGGTGCTCCCTCTTTGACTAGAAATTCAACCTTTATGGGGCTTTGGTTGGCCAGTGACTGAGAAGAAAGTAATACAGAAGCACAGTAAGATATTCCTGCTTTCCAAGTGGCTTATAGTAGCCCAGGGCTATTGCAAGAGAGATAAGGGGTTTGTGGATCAGTTCAACTCCTGCCCCTTCTTACACAAGGCTACAAACCATTCCTATGCTGAGCGATGGAGAGGAAAATGCCCAGATCGCCAACTCAGGCTTCTTGGGAAAATCTTGCCTACAGCAGCTCATTATCCCCCACAATTAAACTCATCTTTGTTTTAGTTTAGATGTCATTCCCTGGAAAAATTTCAAAGGACTGGAGAGGAGGGGATTAAAAGGAGATTAAAATAAAATGAATCCCTCAGGCCAGGTAGGCAGTCGTTCATTCATCTGCAACCGTGGCTATGTGGCTGCAACTTGCTCGGCACAGCCACTTGGGTCAGGGGAAGGTTCTCTGGAGATGGAAGAGCAAGTGTTCTAACATGAATGTAAGGCTTTGGTCTCTCCAGCTGCACCCAGGCAAAAAACAACCTTTCCAGCTGGTAAACAGGGCACTTATCTCCACAGGCAGAGAATATCAAACAAGGCAGAGGAGCCCACCCTTTCTGAGGATAGATAAGGCTTTCCACGCTTTCCTTTCCCCCTCTGTTACGATCAATCCAATCAACAGAGCACGTTTATCTCTGATATATTGTTCCTAGATGTCCACCAAGCAACTGAACGCTGAAGCTGCATTGTCCCATCACAGGGTGTGTTTAACAGGGGCATGGCAACACATCAGAGCAATGAGAAGCCTGCAAGTCCTTGCTGGGACTGCAAGGGAGTCACTTTAGTAGGCAAAGACAACATGACATATCTCAGAATTGGGCTGTAGGGATGGCTCTGGTAGAGGTCAGTACTGCAGAGGCTGAGCTGTGTTGGACAGTTGTGGAGTAGAGACGCTGCTGCTGCACCAGCCCCTGCAGACCATGGCTGCCTGGTCAGGGGCAAGTACAGGGCCCCTGTACTCGGCACTGGGG
>WEIS01001067.1:0-20712 GCA_013389965.1 Todus mexicanus | reverse complement strand
TCCCTCCTTTAATTTCTCCCTCTAATTCCATCTTGGCTCCCGTCGCCCTCGCGCGAGCGGGGGGCTGCGGCCCCTCTCTCCCCCTCCTCCCCGCGGGTGCATGCGTGCTGCGACGGGAGCGGAAAAAGGGGAAGAAGAAGGAGAAGAAGGAGAAGAAGGAGAAGAAGGAGGAGGAGGTGGGAGCCACCATTTTAGGCAGCCGACGTGTAAAATGGCCGATTCTGCTTCCCCTCCTCTGGTCCTCGCCACGCGGTCGGCCGCAGCCCCGCGGCAGCCCCGCCGATGGGGACGGGGCTGGATCCCGCCCGCCGAGCCCCCTCGTCGAGGGGCGTTCGTCCATCCCGGCCTCGGTTGTGGGGATTTTCCTCTTCCCGCCACCCACGGTCTTGTCGAGGCCATGAAACCCCCCCATGGCCAGCGCCAAGCATCAACCAGCACCCAAAAAAACCCCCTCATCCTCCTTTTGTTCCACCTTCGTTTCTTGCAGCGGGGATGGAACCGAAGCCAGAGCGTTCGATCCTTTTTACCAGATTTCTCTATTTTTTTAATTTTTTTTAATTTTTTTTTTTTTTTGTAATTATCGCTTCAAACGATCCTCCAGGCCACGCGGGGATATTGTGAATTTTGAAGCTCGGCTGCAGGATTTTTTTTCCTCGTCGCACGAGACGACGTTGAGTTCTTTGTGTATCGCCACACGCTTAGAAAACACCTTTTTAATTACCTTTTTGTTGTTGTTGGTTTTTTTTTTAGACCGGAAAAATTCAACGCTTTTCTCTTGCCGAGGCCATTTTGTAGCTTTTTAGGAGAGGGAGGGGAAAAAAAAATATCCAAGTAAAACAAGAGTGAATTCATCCCCTCCTTGTGCGCGACGGGCAGAGGTGTGAGAGGTTTCACCTGGCCCGGATGATGTGTGGGTATGACGTTATCACGCTAAGGTTGATACGAGAGAGCGGGGCAAAAAAAATCGCTTTATACAACATCAACCGCTTAGTTTTACTCCAGCGCTTGAGATATTTTGGGGCGTTCGCCGCTCGTTGCCAAAGGTGTCGGTGAAAATCTCGGTGTTACACGAGGCCGCGTTTTGTTGTTCTCTTTCATTTCTCCCCATCCCTCTTGTTGCCATGAGACCCGGGAACTTAAAAGCCTAAATACGCCGAGCGAGTTTAACCCCGGTGCGACGGGAATTCGGAAAGGAGATTAAAAATAACCAGAAATTTATCCTTAGAAGTAAAGGAGAGGGATACTTTTTTTTTTTACTTTTTTTTTTTTCTTCTTTTTTTTCTTTTTTTCCCCTGGTGGGCTGATGCTGGAGCCCCAAACGTGCTTGGCCGGGGTTATCCCTGCAGGGAAGAGCTGCTGGGCTCAATCCTGGTGCCTGGCAGGTTCCATAAGCTGCGAAGGGACCAGGGTGAGTGGTGACCGTCACCGTCACGTCCCTTTTGGTGGCCTCAGCCCCGGGATAATGATGCTTCGAGCTCGAAGCAGAGCAGGGTCCCTCTGAGGGACCCCATCAAGGTCTTCCCAGCCCCGCCGGCGGATCCATGCCGAGCTGCGGAGGGTGCTGAGCCACGCGCTCCCCTCCGCCTGCCAAACTCGCTTAGTCAGGAATGGGAAATACTTCCCTAAAGCTCCCCAAAAATGCACTAAGGCTCTTAGCTCTCGGGCTAAGCCGCGTCTACTTAGGTGCTTTCTCACTGCTTTTATTTATAACCTTCAGTCTGTGCTGGGAGATTTTGATTTTTTTTCCTTCCTTTTTTTTTTTTACCTCGTTCCTACCCCGGGCTGGGGGCACGTCAACGGGTGGGAAGTGGGGTTGGAAGGAGAGGATGGTCCTGGGCATCCTTGCCAGGGCCACTCTCTCGCTCTCCATCGCTTAATTTCCACGGAATCGGTTTGTCTCTCCTATTTCTGCAGCATTATCAATGATTTATGGGACTAATGGTCAGGAGAAAAAGGCTCTTTCTCCGGCCCAGGCGCCTTCCTCTATTAAACCAGCCAAGGAAATTTTGCGCCGGGCGGAATTAAATCGCCGCGTAGCCCGCGAAGAGCCGTGGAGGAAAGCAGAGATCGTGCAGATGAAAAATAGAGAAAGGGAATATTAATACAGTATTAAATTAAAAAAAAAAGCACAACAGCTTGGTGAGGATGCTCCGACGCAACGCGGAGCGGCAGCTGGCGGCACGAGGCTCGCGGGGGCTGGGTTTGGTTATTTTTAGGCAGGGATGCTGCCGGTGCTGGAGTTCTCCCGCATCAGCACCGGGAAAACCCCGCCAAGCGCTGAGGTTAAGGTCACAGGGACGCGTCACATCGGGCTCCTCGAGCCGTGTTTGATCCAAGCATCTTCCCTCGATGCAGCTCCCACCGGTGACGGCTCCCTCTTGGTTCGGCTGCAGCAAAGCACTCGAGGCAGTTGAGCTTTGTCCGTGTCTGGATAAATGCCCCCTGGTCACGGCGCTGCTGGGCTTGGTTTGGGTTTTCAGGTGCCTTGGTGGAGCAACCCAGGCAAAAAAGTGGGGGGGGGTTGACTTAGATTTCTACTTTTCGGTCCTGCCTCATAATTCTTGAGTACTCGTGGTTGGCAGGATCGTGGCCGTGACCTCAGCAGGACACTGGCTGGGACCATGCTCGGCGGGGACAAGGGACAGTGATGGGGCAACCAAAGTTTCCCCCTGTTTTCGCTCCCCCCTGGGGCATCATCCAGCTCCTCTTGCTCCCTACAGGGCTGAAGCCCCCCCTAGGGCACCTCCACAGGGCTTGGAATTGGAAACCAACAGTCATAAGAGTGCTGAGAGTTTTCCAACCGGCTTCTCTCTCCCTCCTTCCCCTTTTTTGCCAGAAACGTGGCCGGAATCTCCCCTTTCTGGTACAATCCAGCCAAAGGGGGATGGGGCTGACATTTAACGGGTTCTCATCTTCTCCTCTTTCTCTCCCTGCCAGGAAGGAGCCTGGGTTCAGGTTCACCCCCCGTGATGCTCTGCTCGAATCGCTGATCTCAGGTCCCGGTGAAAGTTCACAGGGAATTTCCCAGTAAGTGGATTTATTTATTATTTTTTTAAAGGCTTTCCATAAGCTCTTCCTCTGGGCAGTCTCCAGCACCAGGAGGTTGCTGGGATGGGCTGTGTCCCCACAGCAAGTTCTCAAGGACCAGGGTTGAGATGATGGTGACCACATCAGGGGGAACAAGAGGGGCCAAAAGCTCCGTGGTCAGCAGCGCCTTTATTGTCCCCTTAGCCTAAAGTCTCCAACGACTGCAGGGTTTGTTCTCTCTTGAACTCCTGTTTGTTCACTCATGGTCCTCAAACCCCACGAGAGGTGTTTTCCCACGCCAAGGAACAAAGGGCTCCTTCGGGGTTCTTCGAGGTTTGGGGTGGGGGTTTTTTAGTCTTTTAAATGAAAAGTGGATAAGAAAGGTGTTGCTGTTTGAACTCCGGTCATCTCCCTAGAACGTGATTCCCGGATTGGGGGCTGCATGGAAAAAACCCACCCTCCAAAAGCCACCAGAGCTTGGCCATGCAGGAGCTGCCAGCAGGACCTTGCAGGACCCTCAGCAGACACCCCTCACCACGGCTGATCCCACATGAACCCTTCTCCTCCTCCTCCTCCTCCTCCTCCCACCAGCCAACCCTGGCCTGGAACACGACGTGGACGGAGATTTACACCAGCACCCATCCTGCTCCTCGGGGCTGCTGCCCGGCGCGGGAACACCTCAGCACCGGTTTGGGGACAGATGTGGCACAGAAGACACGGGGACATCCCCATCCCGCTGCCGCGCGTCGCCCCGTGGGCACCTCGCTGGTGAGACCGGGGTGGGACGTGGGCACCGTAGTGGGGGGGTCGCATCGGGGATGCCACGTCTGCCGAGGGGTGGGGAGTGCAGGTAGAGCCGGTGCCGGTGGCCTGAGGCGGAGGTGACGGGCAGGGGGTGAGGGGCTGCGAAGGGACAGCGCGTTTGTTAACGAGGCGGCAGCTGAAGCGGGTCCTTTGCCAGTGGTCAGGTCTGCATCACAAACTCCGCATTGTTTCCGAGTGGGTTCAGCACATTTCCCTTCTCCCCCTCCCTTCGCCTTTCCTCTCCTCTCGCCCTCGCACAAAGATGTCATTGTGCCGGGGACTTGGTGATGGCAGCGTTGTTATTGGGTCCAGGGAAGGGAAAAAAAAACCACAACCCCAAGAAAAGAAAGAAGTGGGAAGGGGGGGACCCAACAAGGTGAAGAGGTTTAAATCAGCTTAGCCCAAATGCCAATTAAAAACCAAAGAGGATTAGGCTTGTGATCAGCAGAATAGACCGTCATTGTACCCGGGCGAGGGGGTTCTCCCCCCCAGCCCCGACGCCATCAGGCCACAGGTCTCGCCACCGCTCTCCTCCCATGGTGGGATGGAGCTGGACAGGCCCTTGACCCCTGGAGATGGGCTCCTGCACCCACCCAAGTGTTGCCCATGGCTCGGGGCAGCGAGAGCCCAACCGGTTTCTGGTACAAAGATCTTTTCCTTGCATTTTTGGGATGTCTTTCAAGGACCTCATCAAGAGGAGGTCTTGGTTTCTCTGCCAAGGGGAAGGTCTCCCCTGAAATAGGCTCTTGGTCTGAGCGTGTCCCTCAGCCATGAGCTGGTGGAGGGTCCCTGGGGTGAGGTCCTGTCCCCGTGTCCAGGCAGACACCGTCCCCACCTCGCTGGACCTCCACGTGCAGCTCTGCTCCAGCAAGCCCTTCGGAAAAGAAAGAGGCCAAGCGTAGGTGGGAGCCAGGCTAAGCACGGAGATTCCTGAGGGACATCAACACCACGTTCGGGTGGAGCTTCAGCACCTCCATGCCTGGGTCCGGGTGGGTTCAGCCTGAGCGAAGGGACCCCCCTGAGAATCTGTCCCGCATCTTCTGGGTTCTCTGCGGGGTGAGCCCTCTCTGCTAAGCGGGACCATCGCCTGGCTGAGGTGGATCCCGCTGTCCGGCTTTACACGGGAACCCAGGGACGGCCGCGATGGAGCCTGGTCCTGCCCCAGCCACCGCCGGGCAAAAACTGGTGGGAGAAGCGGAGCTGAGACGTTGCCGCCGTCGGCACTAGATGCAAAACTCTCCCAGCCTTGAGCCATGGGGAAGAAAAAGGAGCGAAAGGGGCTTTTCTGTGAAGAGGAGAAGGAGAAACCATCCCACTCCTGGACCAGGAGCTGCTTCTCCCTGATCCTGAGCACGTGTAGGACCACAGCCACGGCGCGACGGACGACTCTGCCAGCATTTTGGGGCAGAAAGCGGGGATCCCGCGGAGCGAAGGAGACGGGGAGAGGGTGAAGGAGATGCCATGGGCCAGAAGTTGCAAGGCCACCATCTCCCTCCTTTGGAAACCCTTCGCGCTGCCGCCGTCCCTACACCGAGGGACGCCCGGTGGCACCCAGCGCACGCACCGGCTGTGGGAGCGGGGCCGGGGAGCAGGATGCGTCCCCTTTTGTCGCCGCCGTGTAATTTATGATATGAGAGAGGGCCATTGTCTGGACCCATCCTGTATTTTTCCGAGGGCTTTGCCTCTCTTCCCAGCCCCCCGCTGTGCTCCGGCTACTGTACCGTTGCTATGGGACGTGCTCCCCGCGCCGCCGCTATGCGGGGCAGAGCCGGGGAGGGCTGCCCGCCATGGCTGGACCCATCTGGAGCCCCGAGCCCCGCTGCCGGCAGCCCAGCCGCTCGGCGGCCCCGCTGACGTGCCGAGGGCCTGGGAATGGGGCTTTCGGCCCCTCCAAGTTCACGGCCACCGGAGGCATTCAGCTGCCGGAGAAAGGCGAGGGGGGAGTCGCGGGATCTGGGGCGTTTTGGCTCCATTCTCCCTTCCCTTTCAGCGCCGGCAGTGTCCTCGGCGCATACAGATCCCCCCGTCCCTTTCTCCTCCTGACAAGTGCGCACATAAATAAATTACCCCACCGGGCGAGTGTGGAACAATCTGTCCCCTAAATTCTATTCATCGCCAGACAGGACCCATTATTCCCCCGATTAAAGCCGCTGGAGTAGCTTGCAAGGGTTACAGTTACTCTGTCAAACTGTAAATAAGACACTAAAAATAAAGGGCGCTGGCGGGAGAAGGGGGGAAAAGGGAAGCCAGACTAATGCCTGCTGCTAGGGAAACCGAATGAATCCCTAATGACGCCTGTGTACAAACTGCAAATAATGAAGGAAAAGTGACAAACAGACCTCGGCCGGGCTGCGGCGAGGTCCTCGCGCGGCGGCGGCGGTGGCGGTGGCGGGGATCTGCTTGCCCCTTCTTCCTGGGAGAGCCAAAGGGGAGCAGGACCCCCTTCGCTTAAGCCCTTTTGCTTGCAGGGAGGTTTAGTTCTTGGGGGCGTGTTGATTTTTCAGGCACAGAAATCACCGAACGTGAGCCCCCGTCTCCTGTCGAGGTTGTGTGGGGAGAGCGCCCATCGCCTGTGGCCTCAGGGCAGTGTGGAAAGCAGCAGCCCCCCCCGAAATTTAGCTTGTGTTCTGCTGTTTGGCTCATCTTGGGGTTTGTTTTTCGTTCCAGAGATACTGAGGTGTCAGGGGTTTATTTCAGGTCCAGCTCCAACTCTTCTCATCACTTCTAAGGAACCCTTCCCTGTGCTGCTCAGGGAAGTAGGATTTGGATTCATGGTATGGAAGATGCAGCCAAGAGAGCTCCGAGCTGGATGTCTCCAGGTGGATGCTCACCCTCCAGGGGAGAACCTCCAGTGGAGAGAGTCTTGGTGGGGGTCACGCAGTCCTGGGCATCCAAAGGAGACGTGTCACGGGGCTGGAAGCTGAGCTCTCATCCCCCAGCTCTGTGTGGATCCACACCCCACGGCAGGGACGTGCTCCTGTTCGGTGTTTTCACAAAGCTCAGGCGCCTCCCCAGGGATTTTCCAGGCCGGCTGAACTCCCGTGGAGCTCAGTTGCATTTCCCAGCCAGGTCAAAGCTGGGCTCAGCAGATTTCTTCCCTTTCTGTCTTAGGGAACAAAAACCCCAAACTCCTTTCCCCCCTCTACCCCAGTTCCTGGCTGGGAAGCCTCATGACTCCCCAGCAACATTCCTGGGACGTTCCTTGGCCGGGTGGTATGTGCAGAATTTCAAACAGCGGCACAAGCTCCACATCCCACCCCTTGTCCTGCGCTCCCCGAGCTGGGCTCCGTTGTTTGGGAGAAACTCCAGGGTGGAGCAGCAGGATTTATTATTGCGATGAGTAGTGGGGACGTTGGTGTAGCACCAGTAGACCCAGGCAGCGCCTGGGGGTGGTGAGGAAGGAAATTCAGCAAAATTTACCAACATTTCTCCCGAATCGAGCAGCTTTGTTGGAAGAAGTCTCATAACCGGCCAGGGCCAAGCAGGTGGAACCCAACCCTGGGTAGTTGTGGTGCTCCCCAGGCGTGGGCATGGGCAGCTCTTGGGGAAACCTGCTCACCTGGAGGTGAAACCTGCTCCCTGGAGGTGAAACCTGCTCCCTGGAGGTTGTCTTTGGAAGATTGATGGGCTTAGAGACCTTGATCTCATCCTGGGAGGGGGTTTTTCTCCCGTGGGCTTCGCTCCGTCGCCAGGGATGGCTTTGCCTGAGGAACTCGGGTGCTGGAGCAGCTCCAGTGCCAGGGCTGCAGCTCCCCTGGAGATTGCCTCGAGAATGGCAAGACTTAATCAAACCAAACTTGTTCATCTTTCCCTGCCTGAATCCCTCGGGTCGTGCTTTTCAAGGTTTCTCTCGACCTGTAAAAATACGGTTATTTGGGTTTGATTATTTTAATTTTTTTTTAATGAAAGCTGTGATTCTCCTCCACGTTCATCCCTGGCTCCAGAAACTGGAGCTTTCCCGCGGTGTTTTATGAGACTGGTGTTTGTTGGCCCTCGAGCCAAGCCCGTCCTGACCAGGTTTGCCCTGGGGAGATGAGGAGAATCAGGCAGTCTTCGATATCAAATACCTTTATCCTGGTTCTGAGAAGACGCCGTCCCTTCCCGTCACTCTTTCTTCTCCCCAAAACACCTGAGTGTATTTGATTTTTCTCTCTGTGGATGTGATCGAGATGTGTCCATAAACCCAAAGCTGGCAGCTCGCTCGCTCCTCTCCGACCCGGGCACTCAAAAATTCCTCGGTGTGGTCCGAGGGGCTGCTCACAGCCTCGTGGAAGCCGCGTTCCAATAACACCACGGCCCATCCCCTTCCCTTTCCGTGGATTAGGGTGAGGCAAATATCTCCACTTTGGCTTAATTCTAGCGACCTGGTTTTGAAGGTGTTTGCCGGCCCAGCGCGCCCACGCTGGCGGTGATAGCCAGGTGGCTTGCACGGCCAGATTTTTTTATTGCTATTATTTTTTCTTCCGTGATAACCTCCTTCCACAGCCCGTTCCGATGCTTCCCCCCAGGCTCACGCCAGGGCTGGCGAGGGCTTCGTTTGAATAACTAAGCGCGTGGCTCCAGGAGGAGCATCACCCCGAGCCCTGGCAAGCCCAGCGATGGCATCGGAGGGGCGGCGAGCGGGAGAAGGGGGCTCGGCGTTCCATATTCCATAAAGTAGAGTAATTAAGTATTACTAGTTTTGATGACTTCAAACAGAGTGACTCCGGGAAATAAGCCCCTTCTTTATAATTAGTGGGATTTCCTCCGCATCAAACGGAGAGATTGATTCTTTAATCTGCTCACATGCTTTTGATTTGGTCTTTCAGCTGCTTGTACCAACTGCTTCTACTCCCTGCTCTTTCTTGCCGATAAAACCTCGCAAAGGAGATTTCGGGGAGGCATGACCCGAGTGGAGGTCCAGGATTTTCTTTGTGTGTGGCTGGTTTGTGTGTTCTTCCTTTGCCAGAGATGATGCTCGTGATGATGAGATGGATAATAATAATAATAATAATAAAAAATAACGGAGAGAGGTTTTTAACATCCGCGTGTGTTTAGGACGAATAATTGGCTTTCGGGGTGTGCAGAGGGAAGAGGCCACTTTTCTAGAGTACCTCGAGTGTTTGGTCCTGATTTAGGACTAAATCCAAGAGGCCCGGAAGCTCTGCCTGAAATTAAATCCCCCGAGATGTTGCTGCTCTCCGAG
Source organism: Todus mexicanus (assembly GCA_013389965.1). NCBI lineage: Eukaryota > Metazoa > Chordata > Aves > Coraciiformes > Todidae > Todus > Todus mexicanus. The sequence continues at coordinate 11,696 of WEIS01001067.1, read as the reverse complement.
TAAAGAGATCGGGAGGGAGCAGGAACTTGCTCCCCTGCAGGTGCGAGAAGCTCATCATGAGCCACCAGCTCCTTCCGCATCTCCGCAGGGTTCTGTTGGAAACGCGAGGCATGGGCAGGGGAGAGGCTTGTGGTGCTGCACCTCGGCTGCCTCTTTTGGGGTGAAATGAGCACAGGTCTGGTGAGGAGCGGCTGAGGGACCTGGGGGTGTTGAGCCTGGAGAGAAGGAGGCTCAGGGGAGACCTTCTGGCTCTGCACAACTCCCTGACAGGAGCTTCGAGCCAGGGGGGGTCGGGCTCTGCTGCCAAGGAACAAGAGGCACCAGCCTCAAGCTGCACCAGGGGAGGTTGAGGTTGGAGCTGAGGAGAAATGTCTTGTCCAGGAGGGTTGCCCAGGCCTGGCCCAGGCTGCCCAGGGCAGGGGGGGAGTCCCCCTGATCCCTGGAGGGGTTTCCAAGCTGTGGAGGTGTGGTGCTGAGGGACACAGGGCAGTGGTGCCCTGGCAGCACCGGGGGAACGGTTGGTCTTGATGATCTCCAAGGTCTCTTCCAGCACAAACCATTCTAAAATCAGAGGCCGGTGCCTCTGCAGGGGGTTGTTTTGGTAGCTGCAGAGCAGGGACCAGCAGGACCAACATCCCAACCACAACTCCTCTTGCTGGGGGCTGGCACGTCTCTCGTACAGACGAGGTGGAGAGAGGAGCGAGGCCACAAGCCTGGAAGGAGAAGCTGTGGGAAGGTTCCTCCTGGAGGAGCGGTGGGAAGGAGCTGAGCTGGAGGCAGGATGAGGCCCCAGGGGCGCGGGGGCAGCTGCAGAGCAGGAGGTTTCGTCCGCCCTTCGCAAAGCTCCCCGCGTCTGGAGCCGCGTCGAACACGGATCGTATAATTAGGGGCCCGGCGAACACGTAACCGTACAATTATGCAAATGCTGAATCAAAACCACCGTTTTCAGCAGAAATGCCTTGAAGATCAAGCCGGGAGCTCGGCGCAACCTTAATTTAATCGAGTCCTGCAGGAGCGGGGAGGTCTGATGGGTGACCCAACCTGGTGCTGCTCGGCGAGGCCGGGCTGGGAGGTGGGGGAAGAGAGAAGCGGCCGAGAATGCAAAGCGAGGGTCCCGCGCGGCCGTCGAGCAGGGAAAGCAGCGCCGGGATGGGGCTGGAGCCTTGGAAAAGCGGGATGGGAAAAGCAGAAATGGAAACGTTGGTGTTCACCCTGGTTTTCTATTTTTTTTTCCCCTTCTGATTTCAGGTGAACGACGCGAGGCCGGGAGGAAAAAAAAAAAAAAAAATTAAAAAAAAAAAAAAAAAGAAGAAAAGGAAGGAAACGCCAAAGAAAAATAAGTCTTGGAACGCAGGAAATCTGTGTTAATTGCTTATGAATGTCTCTGTCTAAAAAATTATCGAATTGATGTTGTCGTGCTTTTTTTTGACAGCCTGTCTGTTACGTGGTTTTTTTTTTTTTAAAATATTCATGCACCGAAATCTAATTACTAGGCAAATTTAATGATAATGAAATGAAGGCACTTTAGCAGAAAGCGCGGGGCCTTGTTAATGTTTTCTCAGCCTCTGTCTTGTTCGTATTTTTAAAAAATACATTTATTACTTTATTTGTTTTATTTATTTATTTTTTTACAACTGCTTTTCTTTCCTATAGTTAAAAAAAAAAAAAAAAAGGAGGATTGCTGAAAATAAAACTGGGATTGCTGAAAAATGTTTGTGGTGGCTCCGTTTGTAATGACGGGGAATTTGCGAGGTGATTAAAGGTGTTTTGCGAAAATCAAACGAGACCAAACTAATCAGATAAGGCAGATGAAATATTATTATTAGCGAGGTACCATTAAGAGCGCGCCTGGAGGCGTTAATGAAGATGGAGACCCCAACGAAGGCGCTGGCTGAGGTGGGGGGATGTGGAGAGGCACCACCACCCCCACTGCCAGCCTCTCGACCTCTCCAGCTCCTCTTCCCAGGGCGTAGATCTTGTTTGCGTCCTCCCTGGGCTGGACGGAGCTTGCACAAGGGGGATGGAGCCTGGGCGTGGTGCTTGGAACACGCGTGAGATACTTGGAACGTGCAGGTGGTGGTCGGAGCGTGGTTGTGCGACCGGAGCTTGAACGTGATGGACGGAGCGCGTTGCGTGGCGGTTGGAGCGCGCGTGTGATGGATGGAGCACGGATGTCGTGGTTGGAGCTTGTGTGTGACGGTCAGATCGTGCTTGGGTAGGAACAACCCCAGGGACCAGTCTGGGTTGGNGGACTTGGTCTGGGTGATCCTGCTGTGGCAATGGGGGGATTGGACTGGAGGAGCTTTCGAGGGCCATTCCAATCCTTAACTTTCTACAATTCTCTGTGACGGTCAGACCACGCACCGAGCTCCCACCACTGCTGCTCCACACCCTGCTCCGCCTGCTCTAGGTCCCTGCAGCACCCCAGCTGGGTTGCCGTCAAGCAGAGGGGTTGCAGATGGGTGGTGGCAACAAGCTGTGGTCCCACCCATCGGGCTGAGGAGGCAACACCTGAGACTCATCAGCAATCAGGGCAGGGCCCAGTCTGGCCTCCTGGGGCTCTTGCTCTATTTAAGGGAGGACTTGGAGGGTGGGGAGCTTTTGGTCTGCGTTGCCCCAGGAGGTGGTTGATGCCCCGTCGCTGGAGGTGTTCCAGGTGAGGTTGGTCGGGGTTTGAGGTTCACTCCATGCGAGGAGCACTTTGGTGTTGAGTTCTGCACTGAAGGAAAATCCCATTTGCGAATGGACTCGGGAGCGTTCCCCAGCTTGGGGGTTTGCCCCGGTCTCTGTTTGGTTTCAGGAGCTCTTGGAGCTGTGTTGATCCTGCCGAGGCGGCAGGTTTCCCTTGGCGAGCTCCAGCCCCGCGCTGTGATTATAATTGGTGCTAATTTCTTTCTTTGCAATCAGGTTTGTACCTTGACACGCTGGCATGAAATGAGGCAGGTCCCCCCCACCCCCTCCGAGCCAAGCCCTGAGTTCTTCAGCGGGGAGCTGGGGCAGGTCTCTGGTGGCTCTGTGGAGATGCCCAGTTTGGGGTTATGGTGTGGAAGAGGGAGGTCAGCAGCACGAATACCATGAGCTGGGGACTGGGAATGTTTCATGAAAGCACCTCCTGAAGGAGCAACGCCCTTCAGAGCAAAGAACCACCAAGAAAATCTCCAAAATGTCAAAAAAAATCCCAAGAAATGCCAAGAAAATTCCCCAGAAATCCCAAGCAAAGTCTCAAGGCTCTACCTTGGCTCTGGTTTGGGCTGGAGTATCCCAGGACTGGGCTCGGTCCTCTTGCACCGACGCACCTTTCCCGTGGATGAGGTCCTGGTGTCCTCAGCCAGGGGAACCCCCTGCTTTCCTGGCTGGGCTTTTTCTGCTCCAAACCCCCTTAAACTGGTGGGAATGGGATGTAGCTGGTGGTGGGAGGGGTGAACGGAGCCTCTGGAACTCGTGAGTGTTCAGAGAGGAGGGGTAAGAAGCGCTTCTGAATCGCTCCTGCCTTTCTCCTGGGGTCACAAGAGGAGAATTTGGCCCCCGCGCGTATTTATTTATTGATTTACTTGGCTTAAGCCTCCGCGGAGTTCGCTGCCGGGATTCCCAGGGGTTGGCAGCAGTCCCACGGATACCCCTCCGAAATCTCCTTTCCCCCAAAACACCACCAGAAATACCCGGGGTGTAAAAAACAAAGCGGGGGATTGATCAGCCCCCCGAAAAAAAAAAATAAATAAAAAAAACTAACCGGCGCGTCAACTAAAATATGTGCGGCGCTCCAATAAAATCTGCATGGCGATAATGCTTTATTAAGCACATTAGGAGATTAAAAGAATCAACCCATTTGTTCCCATTCACGTTGCGTCGGGATTTGCATTTTTTTTTTTCTCCACCACCAATCCCCCCTCCTCCTCCTCCTCCTCCTCCTCCTCCTCCCTTGGCGCGTTGGGCAAGCGATTTTTTTTCTCAAGGATCCTGGCGAAGATCTCCCCCCACCCCGAAGGTGTGCGCGGCTCTGCCGACGCTGCTGCTGGAGGAGGAGGAGGAGGAGGAGGAGGGTTTGGGGTTTGTGGGGTTTTTTTATTTTTAAATCAAAGCACTTGACTCGGTTGCGTGTTTGTCTGCCCGAGCGTGCAGCGGAGGAGGGGTGGGCCGCCGAAGAAAAGCTTCGTCTGCTCCTGTTTCGGCTAAAATGGTTAATTAAGACAATAGAGGCTCTCCAACAATCGGGGCCGGGGCCGTGAATGGTTGTCTAGACTCTATAGTTCAGCTGCAACTTCTCCGTCGGAATTTTAACTTGGCCGGGCTGGTTTCCCCTCCCCTCTTTCCCCGCCTCTCAGCTCATGGCTATAAGTTCCCTTTTCTCTTTTGTTTGTTTTTTTTCTTTTCTTAGAGGGGGAAGGGGTTTTTTGGTTGGGGTTTTTTTTTTTTTTTTGGTCCTTAATCAATCTTTTGAGAGCTCCGGGGCCGGATTGACAGCTCGGCTGGGCTGAGGGGTTGTGTTCGCTGCGGCTCTGCCTTCCCAGCGCCCGGGCGAGGGGAGTTATTGAATTATTGTTAACGAAGCTGCGACGCGCCCCGACCGACCTGATCCTGCCACGGAGAGAGGGGCTGAGACCGGTGACCAGAGACCGTGGCGTAAATGAGGGAGAATTATTTTGTTTCATGCTGGAAGCTTTGAAAAGAATCTTAGGATTAACAAGGTTGGAAAAGACCGTAGAGATCATCAAGTTCAACCTGTAACCTATTACCTAACCTATCACCGACCTATTACCCAACGTCATCTCATCTAAATCATGTCACTAAGGGAAGGAAGGGGGACGGTGCTCAGCGTCTTGGGGTGCTGGCGTGGTGGAGGGTGCAGCCTGGACCTCAGCCTGAGGTGCTTTGCTCTGGCTTCTGCCATCCAGGTTGCTCCAAAGCGGAGCTAATCCTGCTCTCTGGATCTGCTCGGGGTGGGTGGATGAGGCTGGGTAGTGAAGCCAAGAGCTACCACTGAGGGACAAGGTGTCCCCAGGCAGCAGCAGTTGGGTTTGTGGAGGTTGCAAAGAGCTGCCCTGGCCCCCAAACCTCCCCAACCTCTCCCACAGCTCCTCTTCGGGAGGTTAATCCAGCTCTGAGATAACTCCAGGCTTGGAGGAGAAGCAACCTGAGCAGGGAGAGCCCTCAAGTGATGATCGGATTTTCCATATCCAACATTTTCAACCCGCCCTTTGGGAACTGCTTCCCAAATATCCTCAAACCACTAAAGAAAGGGCATCCCAGGGCTTCACCTTACAGCACAAGGATCCAGCCAAGTGCTTGGGCTGCAAAAATGTGAGATCAACCTAAAATCTTGGTCTCTGGAGCAGGACGGGGGCTGTGGCTGGAGCAGCTCCCCCAGAGCTTGGGGATTCTCCCCAGAAGTGCTGTCGGGGCATCCCCCAGTTGCTCCCCATTGGGACTTCTCCATTTTTGTCACATCTGGGGCCCTAAACCTCCAATTTTTTTTTTTTCCTGTGGGGAGAACCTCCCGTGGGGCTGGAGGAGCCCGCCTGGGGTCTTAGGTGGCTTTCGAGGCAGCCTGAAGTGGCTGCAGGGGGATAATGGCAGGCACAGCGGGAGGGACCCTCGCTGGAGGAGGACGCGGGGACGCCGCCACACGCTTGAAATATGGGCGAGATTATTCCAACTGCATCCATGCAAATGAGGCCCGTCTGTAGACGGGAGAGACAAAAGGTCATTAGCTTCCCATGTAGAGGCCTTCGTGCGGGGCTTAATTTACCGTCTTCCTCACCCTTTTCGGCGGGTGTCTCGTTTTTTGGAGCCTGGAAATGGGGGTGTTTGGGCACTTCGGATCGGTGCGGAGCAACTCGGGGTTTACGAGATGCTGCGGGAGGCGCGAGGGTTCGGCTGCTCCTCAAACCCAGATGTTTGAGACGCATTACGTGCCGCGGGTTGGCTCGTAAATTGAAGCGACCTTCAGGAACTCCTGAAACACGAGGTCCCCTGGGTTTCCCCCCCCAAAAGCAGGAGTCTCTGTCTGCCCCCAAGCTTGTTAGCAACTCGCAAACTTATTTGATGCCCGAGGCGATGCTTAATTTCTCAAGAGAAGCTGGAGGTGGGTGGATTGCGTGGCCGTCCCTGTTGAGCTGGATGCGGCCGCTAGACCTGAGCGAGCCAGGAGCATCCTTGGGGTGAGCAGTGCCGTGGTCCCAGCACCACCCATCCCTGCTTTGGACCCCTCAAACCAGGACAGCTTCCCGTGCATCCGTGTGCCCGGAAAATCCCACCCTGGCAAGCAGTGGCTGCTCTTCCCAGAGCAATTTGAGGAGAGTCGGGTGGTCTAGAGGTTCCTGGAGGCCCTTTGTGAACCCCTCGAGGGGCTGAAGAGACCTGGGCTGGATCCAGCCTGGTCTCCTCAAGTGGTGTTTGGCACAGCGACCTTCCCCATTGATGCTGTTGGTGCCGCTGCCTGAATTTGGGGCACTGAAGGGATGAGGGAGACTGGGTTGAGTGTCCTTACTCTTTTAATTTTGGCTGCTTCGCTCATCATCGGGGTCCTCTGGGGACACGACAGCAGTGGGAAGGGATTGGGGTCACCAAGGTGGGGGTTTGGTGCCACCAGCCTCTTGTTGCACGTGGGGCAGGGCGGTGGGTTCCAGGCTTGGCTGGCAGAGGGACTGGGGTGCTCTGGGCGGTGGGTTCCCGGTAGCCGTCCCCGGGTGCAGGTCTAACGGTGCCGCGCGCGGGGCTGGGAGCCGGCGCCTGCTCCCGCCAGCCCTGCCTCCCCCAGCCCGGGATTGAGAGTTTATTCACGCACTAATCAAAGTGACATGATGGTCGTGGCAGACTAAAGCCATTCACTCCCCGAGCTGGCGAGGTCGGGAGGTCGCCCAAGTTCGCAAGAATGGCGCTTTTGTGATGCAGATGGGCCGAGAGCGGCCAGACGAGCATGGCAGGGTCCCCCCACCGCCGTGACGTCGAGTGGGACCGATGCGCCGGCCTGGGCCCGAGCCGGGGGCTCCTCCGCTCCCCGGGGTGCGCCAGGGGCTGGTGCTGGTCCGTGGGGTGGGTTTGGAGGCTCAGGGGGTGAGTTGGGTGCTCCTGCAGCGCAAGGAGGAGGGTAGGAAACCATCCGAGGTGCTTGTGAGTTGTGAAGCGCTGCGGGGACTGTGGGATGCTTGGTCCTGGTGTGGGGCCACCTCGGAGCAGACACCCAAGCCCCTCTGCCTGCCTGTGGGGCTGGGGAAGGGGGTGGCTTTTGGGGTGCTCTCGCCAGCACCGCTGCAGCCACCTCAGCTTGGGCCAGGCTACACCCCCAGTCCCGACCTTGCTGCTGGGATCTGGTGGGTTGTGTGGGGCCGGGTGGACCCACCCTAAAACCCCCAAGGTATCTGCGGGGATCGGCCGAGCTGTTGGGGACGAGCAAGCCCCGTGTTGGGCTCCTCAGGACACTTGGCCAAGGGAAGGAAAGTGCTGCTGGGCAGGAGGATACAGAGTAAAGGGCTTGTTCCTGAGCCGAGAAACCTCCTTCCTCCGCTGGATGTGTCCCCTCTGCTCACGCTCCCTCTGCTCAGGCCCCGCTCGACTCTGCCTGGAGGGGCCGTTTGGTGCCTTTACAGACACGCGGACAATTTTACACCTCTGCAGCTCAGCAAAACCCCCAACCCAATTTTTCTAATTGGCTCTTGACCAAAATGAGGGTTTCTTTTGAGGAGCGTTTGGAACAAAGCCGGCTGATGGCGGGGGCACCCCCAGCCACTAAAGGGCTCGGCTTTGATCCTTCCTGCTTTTATTGTCCGCAGAGGTAAAATAAATGCTTGAAAAATTAAATTGGTGAGAGGGGTTGGGTGGGTGTTTGGGGTTTTTTTTTGACAATTTGTGGGATTCTCACGGCAGCTTTGAGGTAGCGGCTGCGTCCAGCCGGCCTGAGCAGTTGGGTTTGGATGGGAGGACAGCTCTGCTGAAGGAACCTGCGAAAAATAATGGTCAATAAACGTGGGCCGAAAAACATTCCTGAAATGAGAAGATTTGGAGGGAAACGTCCAAGAAAATTAAATCTTCTATGAAAGGGGGGAAACTGCAGGAGAATTGGTCACAAGCCACGAGGAAACCCTGCAAGGAACAGTGAGGTTTCCCCTCTAGGAGTGAAAATGCAGCTCAGAACCCCCAAAGTCCTGAGAATTTTGAGTGACACCGGTGGAATTTTGACTCGTTGGTGCAAATCTGGAGCGTCCGGGGGTCTTTGTCGTGGGGGGCTGAGGGCTGGGCTGGAGGTGGATGGTGGCGGGAGCTGCCGAGACCTCCGCCGGCTGCCCTGATAGAGAGATACGTCCCGTGGCAGGGCATGAAATCTGCTTGAATGGGCGAGTCCCAGCTCGCGCCGGCCGGTGAGCCCGGGATGACTAAATTAAGGCTTTGCTGCCCCCGAGGTCCCTCCTGAGCTGGCGAAGCTGCTCAGCACCGCCAGGTTTTGGGGCCAGGTCCTTGCTTGTGCCGAGGGGATGAGCTTGAGCAGTGTTTTTTGGGGGGGGGAAATGGGCTTATCCCTCTTTGAATCGCGCTTCGTGCGCCGTTTTAGAACGCATCTGGAATGCAGCTGTAGCATTTTTGCTGCTGTTCAAGCTGGAAACTTCCCGTTCCACCTGGTTTTGTAAGGGAAGGGATGTGTGTGACCAGAGCCGCCTCTGTCGCTTCTTCCTGTCCCCCCAAAAACCCTGCTGGGACCCGTTGGCTGCAGCTCCTGACTCAGCCCACGGCCGACTGCGGTGCTGGGGAGGGCCGGGGTGAAGAGCAGCAGGATGGGGGAGCAGGGAGAGCTTCACCCCAACAGTTTTCTCCTATTATTTTTAATTCTCGAGAGCTTTTTTTGTGCTTGCTCGGTGGCGATGGAGGAGAGAGGAGGCCGGGAGGCGAGGGCTGGTGGGATGCAGCGGTTCTTCTCAGGGCTGCGCCGCGCTCAGGGAGGGGGAGGACGTGGTGGTGGGTACAGAACGAAGCGGAGAACGACCATCTCCTTGGACAGAGAAAGCAAAGGCGGAGGCACAAAGGGCTGGGCTTTTCTTCTTCCCTTTTATTATATTTTCTTTTCTTTCTTTCTTTTTTTCTTTTTTTTTCCGGGGGAACACAATGTGATGAATTCAGCGCGAGGGGCAGCGCCACCCTAGAATATACTTCCAGCTAAACGGGGGTTTCTATGGCAGCCGGGAGAACCGGGCGAGCCCTGAAAAGACCACGCTTTGCGCGGAGATTTTGCCGGTGGCATCCGTGGCGAAGGGGGCACCGGTGCCAGACGGGTAACGCCGCGCTGCCGCTCATCACGCGCTGACAACCGCCCGGTCCCCCCGCCACCGTCACCACCACCACCATCACCAGCCCAACGTTCCTGGGGTTTTAATGCCCTCAGACAAAAGGGGGAGGCGGTGGCGGCGGCAGGAGCCCGGGATGAGGCTGGCATCGACCCGGAGACGTTGCCCGCTCCTTTGTGGTGGTGAAAAATCTGCTGGGAGCTGGAGGTAGAGCTACCCCCAGGCAGGTGCTGGAGCAGAGGAGGGATGAAGAGGAGGAGCTGCGGGTTGAGTCTGCCAGGGCTTGGCCATCCCTCCTGCTCTATCCTGGTTTATTTCCCACGGTTAGAAGCATTTTCCAAAAGAAAAATAGACAAGCTGAAAGGGGTGCTGTGGATTTTTCCCCCCCTCCCATGGCACTGCTTGTCTGGGTGCTGGTTTGACTGGTTCCAACTGCATGGAGAGTGGTCGGTGTTGAGGATCAAGAGCCTCCCTTGTGCCCATTCCTTTCTCCTGGAAGGAGGTTTGATGTGAGAAGGTGGTGATCATGGAATGGTTTGGACTGGCAGCGACATTTCGAGCTCATCTGATCCAACCCCCTTGCGGGGAGCAGGGACATCTGCAACCAGAGCAGGTTGCTCAGAGCCCCCAACAACCTCCTCTGCAATGGGGACAGGGATGGGGCAGCCACCACCTCTCTGGGCAACCTGTGCCAGGCTCTCCCCCCCCTCAGTGTCCCAGATTTCTTCCTCCTCTCTGGTCTAAATCTCCTTCTTTGAGTTTAAACCATCCCCCCTTGTCCTGTCCCACCAACCCCTGCTTGGACACAGCCTCTCCAGCAGCTGCTCTGCCTCAGCCATGAGCTCTTTCCTGTTGAGTTTCCTGGAGATTTTCTTTCCTTTTTTTTGCACAGAAAGGTTTGAATTTGTTTTGTTTTGTTTTCCCGAGCAAAGCTGCCAGTTCTGGCAGCAGCAGCTCCCTGGACTGAAGANACACAGGGCTGAAAGCAGCTCCGGGAGCCTCTACCGGTGCCAGCGCTGGAACTGCAGTGCAGCCCCGTGGCCCCGGTGCCGTTCGGAGAGAGGAGTCGCGGAAATGCTGAGTCTGCTCAGCACCAACCGTCCCCTGGGTGCTGCCAGATCCCTACCTTCACCTGCCAAAACATTTTGCCCCATTGAGGAGAGGGGGGATGTCTATTCATTTTTATTTTAATTCTCATCTTACGTCGAGCACAAATCAACAGTTTCTGGTATTTAAACCAGAAAAGAAAAGGCACTTTCAGCCATGGAGGTGTTTTTGTCGCGAAACATCTCGGATAGGCAGAGGCAGCATTTGCCAAAAAATATCACCCCAAAAAAAACATATGCCACAAATATTTTCACCAGATTCGAACGTAGCCAGTTGCTGAGCAATTCCCTGCTCGTTTTAGGTAAGGTCATTTCTTTCTAATTAATTTTCGGTATAAGCAATTGTTAATAAATAATCCAGGGAAGCAGCAGCGAGCTCCGCCGGTCTCGAGGCTCGGAATTGCGGCAGGGAGCAGGGGTGTCTTGTCACGATAATTGTGACACCCGATTCTCGTGTGTCGTACCACAAAATGAACCCCTTGTAACGACACAATCGCAGCATAAATGAGGAAAAAAGTTTATTAAGGCCAAAATTACCCTCCACCCCTCAATGAGAACAAATCCCTTGGCCACCACACTGGTGTTTTTCAAGGGGAATGTTTGTCGGGGCGGCTCTAACATTGTGTTGATGGTTTTTTTGGGGGGGGGGAGGATGTGGGGGTTCAGCTGTGAAGAGATGCTTTATTTTCCATTTATTTTCGGGATGTTAATGGCAATAAATCGCAGCCCCCTCCCCGCTAATGGGCTGGGAGACAAAGGGCTGCTGGGCGGCAGCAGGTACTGCGTGTTGGGGTAGGAAACGGACCCGGGGGTGGCAACCATCCTGAGCATCCCCCTGAGGAGCAGCATTTGGGGGCTGGGGGTTCCTGAAGCGTTTCCCAGTTCCTGGAGGTTGCAAGAAGGAGGGAGGTGGAAATGGGGGCCTGAAAAATCCCAACCTGGGATGGCCGGGAAGGTGCTGGAGGCTGCGTGTGGTGTTTTGGGAAGGGGTTGGGGTGTTGGAGAGACCCTCGCTCTGCTCCCAGATGCTGCTTCTGATCGGGGCGAGTTGGGGGAGATAAAACCTGGCTCCTTCCAAGCGCCGGTTGGGCACATCCTTAAAATCCTTGACAGAAATCACCAAGAAATCATCGATAACACCCCACAGACCCCATGTCAGGCTCAGCTTAGGCAAGAGCCAAGTGTGTAGGAATAGATTCGGACTCCGCTCGTCCGCGCATCCCGCGCCCGCTCCTCTCCTCTCCTCTCCTGGTGGAAACCTGTTCTGGGCGAGCGCTTTGTTAATTGGAACGATCTTATTTAAAGGCAGACGAATTAA
>WEIS01001066.1:24035-34262 GCA_013389965.1 Todus mexicanus | reverse complement strand
GCAAGAGCCACCACTGTCGAGCATTTACTGTACTTGAACTCAGAAGAGGCAAGTACAGAGCCCAGCCACTGTAGTCACTTTATTTTGTACCATCTTTGTACATTCCTGTTGTATAGCTGGAGTTGTAGTTTTAGAGGGCCTTTGTTCTGTTACAATGTCTGAATAGTATTTAATACTGAAGTTTATTATAATTTGCTGGAACTGCTGCTTATTTGTGCAGTGTTACAGTAATTCACAGCCCAGTTAGTGATGCAATTGTATACCAAAAGCAGTTTGAATAACTATAAATGTTTATGTAACTGTACTCAATGAATATGAAGGTCTTGTACTGTATAATGGTGACGAGTTTTGCCATTTTAGTAATTTAACAATATTCAGTTTTCAGATTATGAACTCCAGGTTGCACTAAATTTGTCCTTGTTTTAGCAGTGGCTTAAAATAAAACACATTTCACTGGCTCAGAGTGCTGACATTTCTTGTAAATTCATGGAATATTATTTTTCTTTTCAGTTAATATGGCTAAGATTGGTCTTGGTCAGTGGTTGTGTGAAGGCGCTTGAAGAATGGTGTAGTAAATAGTGCATCAGTAGATGGCATACTTCTTACAGAATTAAATAAGTGTCTAGGAAGAACGCAAGAACGCCGTCTTACGGCCTTTTGGTTGAAACGTAAACCTGTCGTTCTGGTTACATGGAGTAAAGCATCACATAGATTCTGTAAGGAAAGACTGGGCAAGAAATGGACTCTAAGATCTCAACACAAGTAGGATGTAATGACCAGTTTACCTCAATCTCATCTCGACTGGAAGCTAGGCTAGGGAGACTGGCTTGATACTTTTGTGGACTGATGCTGGTCTGTGGCACATAGTACAGAATTCGGGGAATCGGCCTAAAAGCCATCTTTAGAACCTTTAGGACATATGGAAGAATACACTGCTAATGAAAATGTTGTATGAAACATGAAGTATAGTTTTATTCAAAATCCTCAAGTGTTTCGGTATGTTGTGACATCTGCCAAACAGCATGTTGTCGAGTACCCCAGTTCAGTAACACTGAGCAGAGATGTTGTGCGCAGATACGATTTCTAAGATTTAGAAGTACTGCTTGTGCAAATAGTTGTCTTAATGCGGTTTTTTTATGTCTATGGTGTGAATCTACTAATCTCAGCTGGGTTGCATTTCAAGAATTACGAAATTTTTGCTGAAGTTACTTTTAAACCACTAAGCATGTGCAACTCTTTGTGATTCTCTGTTTTTGCAGTGGTTGTTTAAAGGAAGTTTCTGTAGTATTTATGGGATTACTTCTGAAATGAGCATTCTTTTGTTTCATTACCAGATCTGTTTCAATGATGTTTTTGTTTGGATAATGCCTCACATTCAGCGAAGTAGAAAATATATGTTAACTGAAGCAAGTAAACATTTCACTTATTCTTAAAATATTGTACAGCCAAAAGAAAAAAGGGTGGTGTTTGGGAACAACAACAACAAAAAAGACGTTTTTGTGAAGGGAAAGAAGAGGATATTCATGTGGAAGATTCAACTGAGCTTTTTTTCTTCTTGCCTGGACTTTATTTTTCTTTCTTTCAGCAGTCTGGTTCTGGCTGACTTTATTCAACCACAGAACAGTATCCATGCACTTTGTTTAACCTTGGTGTATTAAATTGAGAGTTAAGTCTCCAGCTATTCCATAGTCTTCGCCCAACGTGTGTGCTAGTCCATCTCCTGCTACTGCTGTTCAGACCTTCTCCCTCCATTGCCTGAGCTTCTGGTGTGACTGAATTCCCTGCTGATTACTGCTCCAAGCCTCTGATTGGAAGGTGGCTATGGAAAGTGAGTCATGCCAAGGCTGAAGAAATGTACCCAGAGCACTAACCTTACTGGTTATCGAGCACTATATTAATCAAATGCTGTCTCTTCCCCTGCTGTTAAGGCAAACCACGAAGCGTGTGACTGCCTGGGGCAAGGGAACTAACCATGACAAGCATGAGACCATGTCTGTGGTCAAGGTACTGACTAGCTACTGCGTTACTGCATGACACCTTTCCACAGGAATCATGAAGACTGAAATTGAGGGTCTTTATGTGATCAGAATATATAGTCTGTCTTGCCTTCATTCTTTTAAAATTTGCCGCTGCTACCAGGACTGTGAAGGTTCTTTCTGTGTGTGTATTTGGGGTTGTTGTTGTTTTGTTTTTATTTAAGAATGAGCAAAAAGAACACTTGGTACAAGTCACTTGACTTGCTTTCCTGAAGTTCCAGTGCTTTGGCCAGGAGTAAGATGAGTATCGAGACAAGAAGTGGTGCAATAATGTGGTATTTTTTTTCTGCCATCTGCCTCTGTAGCCCAGTTATTGTCAATCTCTTTATTTTATACAGTCTCAACCTTGTATAACTTCCAACCCTCCTACACTTGCCTTGTGGCTGTTCCTGATTTATACTTTTTTTTTCCTGACCCTTGTCCGGTCTCATAGTATGGCCGTCGTCTTCTGCTTCTTTCTTGACCCTACTGTGTTGTCCTGATGTGACTTCTGGCCTTCTCGTTCTCTGCTGACGGAAGTGGTTAAAAACCAGCAAGGGGAGTCTTCCTAGCTGGGAGGCTAAGGAGTAAGACTTGCCTACCAGAAATCATCAAGCAGCGAAGAAGAGCTAAACTTGCTTTTGGCTGAGTTTTTCACTTCTGTAGGAAAGTAATCTGTGGTTGATCTGGTTTGGAACCCAGCTTGCTGCTTGCAAGAATAAAACCCTTAGATTTTATGCTGATCTGAAAGTAACTGTTAAGCTGATACTGAAGTATAATGTAACTCTAATGTACTACGTTATTCATGCGGATGTGTATTCAGTGTACTGCGTAACAGCAGCTTCCAGGCGTGGACAGGGCAAAACTTGGGCTTCTTGAAAGCTGCCAACAGTTGTCTCCCCCACTTACATCAGGTCACAGTTTATGCAGACTGTAACCTTTAATAACGAACAGTCAATGTCTCTGCTTCTGAGCAGGAACTGTTTTCATGATTAGTGCCTCCTAGTATTTTTTTCTTGAGCAGATTCACAGATGCACAGATTCACAGAATGTTAGGGATTGGAAGGAACCTCGAAAGATCACCTAGTCCAATCCCTCTGCCAGAGGAGGATCACTTACAGCAAGTTACGCAGGAACTCATCCAGGTGGGTTTTAAACTGTAGATTAACTACACAAAGCCAGACATAACATTTTTGTAGCAGCATCAAGAGTAACATGGTATGTACACAAATGCAACAGAGAACTATCTCACAGAATTTTCTAGATGGGAAAAGACCTTTGAGATCGTGTAGTCCGATTATTAACCTAGACTGACAAGACCACAACTAAACCATATCCCTCAGCACTATGTCAATGTGACTCTTAAATACCTCCAGGGATGAGGACTCCACCGCTTTCCTAGACAGGCCATTCCAATGCCTGATAACCTGTTAGTAAAGAAATTCTTCCTAATATCCAATCTAAATTTCCCCTGGTGCAACTTGGGACCATTTCCTCTTCTTCCATCACTTGTTACTTGGGAGAACAGACCAGCCCCCACCTCTCTACAGCCTCCTTTAAGGTAGTTATAGAGAGTGAGAAGATCTACCCTGAGCCTCCTTTTCTTCAGGCTCAACAACCCCGACTCTCAGCCGCTTCTCATAAGACTTGTGCTCTTGGCCCTTCGCCAGCTTTGCCACCCTTCTTTGGACACGTTCTAGTGCCTCAGTGTCCTTGTAGTGAGGGGCCCAAAGCTGAACACAGTATTTGAGTTGCAGCCTCACCAGGGGAACAATCAGGGGAACAATCACTTCCCTGGTCCTGCTGGCCACTCCATTCCAGATACAGGCCAGGAGTCCACTGGCATTCTTGGCCACCTGGGCACACTGCTGGCTCATGTTCAGCCCACTGTCAGTCAACACCCCCAGGTCCCTTTCTGCCGAGCATCTTTCCAGCCACTCTTCCCCAAGCTTGTAGTGCTGCTTGGCCTTACCGAAGCTCATACAATTGGCCTTGGCCCATCAATCTAGTCAGTCTAGATCTGTCTGCAGAGCCTCCCTACGCTCGAACAGATTGACACTTCCCTCAACTGGAGGTCATAGATGTAGAGGACATGCATTACATTTCTCTAGGAAACTAGAGTATGATTCTATGGAAACCAAACTGTGAAAGAAGCTCATCAGAATGTAGTTTAGTGAAATTGTATCATCAGACATGGCAATACGCGACTGTCCTGTTGAACAGAACCCTTTACAGTATTCAATGTAGTGTGTATCAGAGTTCACAGCTAAATCTGCCGGCGCTGGGCGTAAGGGAGGTTCCAGGCTAGCTTGCAGGACTGCGAGATGTTTAGCTAGTATTTATGCCGCAATAGATCATACACGTTTTTCATCTGGTTAGCTTAGGAGGTTTGGGAATTGGCTTATGTCCTAATTTAATGCTGTAAACTATGAGGTGAAGATCCTATCTTCAGGGTGGTCAGTGCCATCAAAGGGTTAAGCCTGAGACATCCTGACAAGCCTAATACATGCTGGCATCTTCATCGAAACCTCTTTTTCCTGTGACTGCCTGAGAAAATAAAGAGGTGGGTGTTGGAAATTCCCCAGGGAGTCTGGAGGGCCCTCATCAGTATGATAAAAGTGCTTTTGAGAGGCTCCTAGAGACTTGGTTTCGGAGAAGGAGTAATGGTAATTTTTGTTTAAAATAATTTTGTGAGGGTTTTTTTTTTCCTTCTTCTTAAAGTGTTGAAATACCACTGCTTATGGCATATGCCCAACTTGTAGTTTGTGTGTTTAAAATTTGACTTTATTTTGCTCTGTGTATTAGCTTGCCACAACTGTTAAGCAGAAATTTAAGTACGCAAAGAAGTCATCCCTGCTGCAGTCATCCCAATTACGCTGGATGAGTGGTTTAGATTAATTACGGAAATAACTATCAATCTGAACACACGTCAGCAATGAGAAGGTTGTTTGTTACCAGCTGATTTTTAATTTTATTTCTTAAAATGTGGACTTTTTTGCTAATTAGACTGGAAGTACACTAAAGCTGCATGTAACTGTGTCTAAATATCAAGGAGAAAAAAAGAGAGAATAATGTTCTTGACCCTGGCAGCTCACTTAATCTGAACATAAATTCATTTCCTCCCAACTGCCTTTTGTTTGGAAATCCAATATTCAAACACGCAGTTGTGTCATAGATTCAACATCTGTTTTTATATTTGCTGTTGGATGTTGAGAAGAGTAAAGGTTGCAAAGATATTTGTTCTTGGTTGCGGTGTCCTTGCTGAGTGGGACTTCTTAGCCAGCCTACCTGCTCAGTCTCACAACTTTCAGCAGGGGTTGTGGATTGCACTGTCCCCTGCATGGTACCCTTGGTACCGGCTCCCTGGATTTTCTCTGCCTTTTGCTTCTCTGAATTGGCTTTGATGCTGCTCTGTGCTCCTAGAGGGTCTCCCAGTCTCGGGTCCTATACTCCAGACACTTCTCCAACCCAGAAGATGCCCTGATACCCTCAAAGGAGGTGAAATCTCCTTTAGGGTGAGTCAGTCGGGACGGGAGCGTAGCAGTCAGGAGAAGACAAACAGCCAGGCCTCTGCTGCTCAGCCTCTCCCTTTCTGTTGTGGTGTGCACGGTGAACAGCCACCAAGCAAGTCTCAGTCACGCGGCTGATAAAAATCAGCCTAATTTTACTGTGTCAGAGGGGAGACTGACAAGATACATGAGACTTAATGTGCTTTATTTTCAATTTGCCTGTGAACCTGGGTCCAGTACCTACCTCTGCTGATGACTTACTTTGAGCTGAGACAAACTGTGCCCTTCCAAGTGCCCTTGTATGTCCCCCTTTGTAAAGTGGAACAAGGACCCCAGGCTCTTTTGAAGAGATCTGGACTCAAAATAAGGAACACTCCTTGCATTTGCCAAACCCCACAAGAGTTAACGTTTTTTTAATGCTCCCAAATATAATCAAATGAGTATTTTACAATTTCAGATCCTTTTCTTTAATAAAGCTTGAAAGTTTTGTGCCTCTTCAGGGAAATCTAGAAATCGTTCGGAGACTGTCCCAAGCTGGTTGCGTGTAGAAAAATCCTCATAATTTGGAAGCCAATCATACTGCAAGGCAAGTACCCAACTCTGTTTTGGAAACCTTTCTGTGGTGAGTTGTAGGAATGAAATATCTCTCTCCCTAGTTCTAGATGACTTACCTTCAAGGTAGTAGCAAACCCATGGCTACATGGCCAGGAAGTCTAGCAGTTCCCAAAGATAATACAAGAAATGCGAGGATCTGAAGGTCCGTATGATGTTATGCCTCTTTGTAGCTTTTTCCCATGGGCATGACATAGGCATAAAAGCCAAAGCAGTGAAGACTGTGCTAAGGTGTGTGGTGTCTGTAACACTGTGCTTGGCTGGAATAAGGAAGCAGCTCTGACACGGGGCTCCTAGAAGGTCTTTTGGGTAGATCTCCTGTCTTATGCTTCTTCGTTTCTCACTCTGTGAAGCTGACTGACACTTACTCCCCTTTGCACAGGGAGCTGGTGGGAATTGTCCTCCTCTCTTCTCCATGTGAAGGAGGAGTCTCCTGCCAAGGTGAATTTGATTGATGAGGCTCCAGGGAAACAGGTCAGGAGTAGAAGAGGATGTGTGGCAGATGGATGTTAACAGGCATATTAAGATGGATTAATTGAGGTGCACATAGCTAATTCAACAACTAATTGACCACCTCTTGAGATGACCCGAAGTAACCATTTCAGAATTGCAGTCCTCTCCCACTGAGAAAGTATCGGTTACGGACTGCCACAAAATTGCAGCTTAAAAGATAAAAATGTGCTTTAAGTTATGTTTGAAAGAAATAAAAAAATACTTTAAACAGAGTTGTATAAATAACCAGATGCTATTTCCTGCTTGGTATATGGGAGCTCAGCCTGAAAATGCTCCTCATTAGTCTTAAATTGTGTTCTGGTGCCTGCAGCCCCTTCAAAGAATGGTTCTTTACACACTCTATATATGGCTGAAGAGAAGGGAGGCTTTTGGGATGGTACTGAAGCATAGATAATGGCAACAAGGAGACAAAACCATCCTGGCTGTGCTACTCACCTGGCAAATACTACGTTCTCAAGAAAGCCACAAAAATGTTTTGAAGAAAGCAGCATAACCACTCTGCTGCTGGTGGTTTGGTGAACCTCATGGGGCGGCCCGCAATCGGATGTCAGCCATACTTTCCAAGCAGCGGCAGCAGGGCTGGTCAGTGGTTTGAGACGAAATGCAGCCAGGCTTGTGCTTTGGCTCCAGGTAATGCCACCACAACCTGTTTATAGCGTTTGCTCTGTTTTTATGGTTAGGGATGGACGGGTTGGCTTAACAGGACCAACGTAAGCACCTCCACGGTGAACTACTTTACACAGATTGCCCTGAGCCATCTTGGACTTTGTCTGAATCTCATCTAAATGCTAAATGCTTGATTTTTTTTTTCATTGAAATATATAGTTTTGATGCTATGGGCTTGCATAGTAGCAAACTTTGCCAGGTCTTCAGGGCAGGCCAGTATGTTAAATCATAGTAAATGTAGTGCATGCTTCTTTCTGTAGCTCGATAGCTGTAATTTGTTAGCTAGAAATGCACTGTTACATACATACTGAGGTTTTGTGGATTTCCTGGCTTCGTTGCTACAATGAGGACAAGTGATTAATCATGTAACATGTCTAGTGATGAGTGAGTGCATCCGGTCTGGCTTTTATTGTTGTTTTCTATTACTCTGGTTTTCTGTACCTCTCTAACTGGTACAGAGTTTTATACCAGTTCTTCTGCTCAGCTTTAATCGTTTCACTAGTCACCGACAATTCTAACAGCTTTTTAAGGAGAAGAACGACACAAAAGTCAGACTTTAAAACGCTATAGAAAGATTGCCTATACTCAGATTCTTCTATTTGGAGTTATAATCTCTTAGTAAGTAGGAAGTTTCAGATGTACGTCTCTTACATTAAGGGTGAGTGTACAACCCTGGAAGTCTAAGGTAAAGCTCTGTTTTTTGACATCTTAAGAAGCAAACCTTTCCTGTTGAATCCTTACATATCAACCATATCTGTGAGACAGATGCACCTTTATTTTCAGTAGCCTTAAGTGTTCTTCCACGTCTTCCATCTGCTCATCACTAGCTCTTGACCTTGAAGAAAATATTTTGACCCAAAACAATATCGGAGAGATTCAGCATCAGCAGTGTCCCATAAAGTAACGTTCAGGGACCATATATCCTCTAAATATTGACCCATTTTTAATTCTTTAAATTCATCTGCATCTCCTTTTAATCACTTTGCTTCAGAAAGGACACGAAAACCTGGCTCACAACTGAGGTTGCTTTTAAAATCCTTGCTTTGTTTCAAAACCCTGTCGCCTTTCTCCTCACCACAGCAAAAGCGGGAATTTCAGGTTATAGGAAATTGCTACACAAGTTACGATTAAGGTGGTGATTTCGATTTAAATTTGTGATTTAAAAGAAAATGCACATTTACCCAGCTGTGAAGATGACGGAGGTGGGTTTCTGCAAGGGAGATTTTCCTGTTTGATAAGTATTGCAAGAGAGTGAGAAGAGAAGTCGGCCAAGGGGTGGATGAGGTTACCCACAGGCACCAGTGGCGCACCCTCAGCTGCCGAACTGCGGGGATAAGGGTCAGCAAAAAGGCAGAGATTACTGGAACAACAGAGAGGTGTCGGAGCTGGGGAAATCTAAGTGACAGCAAAAAATAGGCAATGTAACACGTCAGAGTAGTAATGCAAAAATGAAAACAAACAGCTTTACTGTAAGGTCAGTGCTCGATAATGAATCCTTGCAGAAACGTATGGGTCTTTTAACTTGTGTGTGCCCACCTCCAGCCAGTGTATAACTAAAGAAGAAAATGTCACAGTTTGCAGAATCAGAAATGAAAGTCCATATAGAGGTCTTAAGTTAGAACTACAGGTCTAGTAAATCCCAATACTAGTAATGGATTTTGAAAGGTGAACATGTTTATGTCATCAAATTTGACATCATCTGCCTCAATGCCTGTCTGCTTGTTCTTCAAATTAGCTACGAGCATAAGCTCGTGCTTGTTGAATGCCTGAACTGCTATGAATGTGCAAACACCCAGGTTTAAGCCCAGCTTAAGATGTGTGCACGGTGTAAACACAGGTCTGCATATCTAACATTAGGGTATGGATTCTACAACTGGAAGCTTCGCAGTCCACAGTTTTTAGCTCTTTAGAGAGTGTGCAGTGCCACCGGATCCAGCTTTTGGCAGGACCGGAGCTCTCAAGCTGAAAGTTTTACAAAGCTTTTGGGTTACTTGGAGAGATGTCTACTTTGTGTAGACATCACAGATGATCTCAGTCTATGTATTTCAAAGCCAAGACTTGATGCTGGAAATTTTGGTACTGATTTCCAACTGGCAATTATTTAAACAGTGAGAACATTCTTCACTATTGGCAAATCTTTTAAGACTGGTGGCAATAAAGGAAGATTTTGGGAACTACAAGAATCCTATGGGAAGATGACACCATTTTTGTTCACTGTTGATAAGAATATATGAGAATGAAGCAGACAAGGCTTGTTATTCTGGTGGCTTTTTTTTTTTTTTTTTAAAGCCAATGAATCTGACAAATAAAGATGACTTATGAATGGCTGAGATGGAGACATCCAGTGTCCTTACTACTTAACAGTGAGGTAATTTTCTACAGAAATTCCTATATATCCTCCAATGTCTGGCCTCTGTAAAAGGGGTCAGTAAAATGCATTTGTCAAAATGAATGACTGTTTGGAAAATGGTCACTTTGGTGCACTAATGGGTAAGAAGTCAGAGGAAAATAAATAGCTAGGAGTTCTTGCTGTGTTATTGGCTTTTCTGAGGTTCAGAGTCAGAAATAAACATACAGAGGTGTCATCAGATTTATTTTATGAGACTGAAAAATTGCTAGCAAAATTTAAAAGCACTGTATTTATGTAGACAGAATATGTTTCTTCTGCTAAAGGCTGATTTTACAGCACTTCACTTTTATTTTCCAGAAAAGTGCAGGACGCTGTCCTTACCCTGTGTATAAGTAGCAGTATCTGACAGTATAATGGCACTCACTGCTTCATGCTGAAGATGACATCGTGTCAGCCCATTAGAGGAAAACAGACCTATCCCAGCCCAAGGCACATTCCTGACTACCTGTGGCTTCATTTGTCCTCAGGTATGAAGGCAGCTTGAGACCACTGCTGGCACAGC
>WEIS01001066.1:0-23138 GCA_013389965.1 Todus mexicanus | reverse complement strand
GAACCTCAATTATATTATCTAGCACCCTGTCCAGTCACATCTTGAAAACCTCCAGTGTTGGGAATTCTACCATACAATCATAGAATCTTTGAGGTTGGAAAAGACTCTTCGAATCATCGAGTCCAACCGTCAACCTTAATCTGCAAAGTTCACCCCTAAACCATATCCCCTGACACCTTGTCTAAACGCCCTTTAAACACATCCAGTGATGGGGATTCAGTCCCCTCCCTGGGCAACCCATTCCAGCAGCTGACTACTCTTGCTGTAAATTTTTTTTCCTAATATCTAGTCTAAACCTACCCTGTTGTAGTTTGGAACCATTCCCTCTTGTTCTATCGCTAGTCACCTGTGAGAAGAGACCAGCACCAACCTCTTTACAATGTCCCTTCAGGTAGCTGTAGAGAGCGATGAGGTCTCCCCTCAGCCTTCTCTTCCTCAAACACGTACCATGTACTTGTGGAGGTTGTCCCATTGTAAAAAAATTTTCTTACATTGAGATTACTATACAGTAGTCGTTTGATGTTAGTAGACACGAATCCTGCTCTGGGGATCTGTCCCTTTTGCCCAACTGCTCAGTCCCATAAGATATTTGCACTAAATTTCTGTCTACATGACCTGCTTGTAGGACTATTTTTGGGACCAGTTCTGAGATGACCATATTCCTAGAAAAAATTGGGAGGATGGAATGGACCTTGCTTGTGGTCAGTGCTTGAAGTAGACTTGCTTATTGTGCAGAGATGCTGTCAAATAGAAAATGGACTGGAGCCTTCTCTTGTGGGAGCTTCTTCCTAGAATGGCTGCCATAAAAGGAATCTGTGTTGCCTTCTCAGGGGCAGGTGCTATTTATAGACAGCCAGAATCTGCCTGCAATATAGAAAACAAGTGACTGGTCTTGGAGCTGTTATAGCAGGGAGAGGGTAGAGAGCGCAATCACGTAAGAAAATGCAACTTATCTGGGCATTTCTGACGAATACACCTTTGGGTACCAGAGGACTCAGTGGAACTGTCAGCTCATCCTGTGCTTTTTCCCCCAACCCTTATGACTCAGTGAAGTATTTTGATAGAAAAGCCCAACTGCTTAGCTTTATTTCCACCAAGAGGACAATTCTAGACAATTCATAGCAGAGAAAGTAATTTAAACCAAACAGACAGTGGACCGAATGTATTTGTGTTCTTTTCCACCCTGCTCGGTTATCAGTGGTCTTGAAATATTGCAAAAGTTCTGCGGCTAACAAAGTTAATCTTAAAAAAAATTTCAAAAAATCATAATATCTATCAGGGGAAAGAACTATTTGTTTTACATTTGATACTTAAAAAAAAAGTATTCCAATAATGCGGAAGAACATGTCTTGGAGCTGTGAGAGGCTGTCTCACCAAGGAACCTCAGCCCCTAGCATCGGAGGCCTGGCATGAGACAGTAAACCACATGTTCCTTGAGATGAGTGATTATTAGTGACAAATAAAAGCAGTTTTGACAACCCCAAACTTTCGACACTCGTGAGTCAGGCCCCCAACCAGTCAAAACTTAGAGAAATACAAATAATGTGTTTTGTGTTGTTTTTATTTTCTTGCTGGTGGTTGAGCGTTCAGGACTTGCGTTTTTGTTTTCTTTGTAAGATTTTGGGACAGTGGATGAATTCCTGCTGTTGGGTGTTAGGAGAAAAAATGGCTAGTTATCGTGATACCTATGATGAAACCACAAAAGGTTGCAAACCCACATTGTTTGTTTTGAACCTGAGATTTCTTTCCGTTTGCTAACCAGCGATTTCTGATGATTCTGAGTATGTTTCTTAGCTATAGCCAAGAGTTGCTTGGAAATTCTATCTGAAAAATGGAAAATGTGGTTCTCACAAAAATCAAAATTTACCACAGGAAAATGGTTTAATTTTTTTCTTCTGAAATGTTTCCATCAACACATAACATTTGTTGCCTCATGTTGGGAGGACCCAGGATGCTCAGTAANCAGGCTGAGGATCTGCCACGAGTTCTGTTCAGACAGGCACCCCCACTGAAAACTTGTAGTGAATTTCTGAAGGGCTGAGAAACTGAAACACCTGTTCTACTGCTGAATATTTATATTTCCTTATAACATATCCCCTTCGTTCATTTTGGCGTGGCTGGCAACAGTAAAGCTCCAGCCAGATGAAAAGTCAGGCCAAGATCTTTTTGCTAAGAGGGACAGCGAAAGACATTTTCCAAAGCATTTAACTCTTATTTTCAGAAATGGGCCAGAGATCACCTTTTGGCAGCTCTTTTGCAACTATTCATGCGTTTTCTCCAAAGCATCTTAAACAGAAAGGATCAAATTGCATAAGCAGACCTAGAAGAGAAGCCAAGGCATTCCTCGTTTTAAGAAAGATGCTAGTTCATGGGGTTATAGTCACATTTCCATAGGATATTTTGCAGCAAGTAGATGAGGCTTGGTTAGAACTGTAAAGTGAAATTTTGCTATTGAGTCTAGTAGTGAGGACCACCTATGGGAGTGCAAGATCTTGGTGGTTTAAAGTCCCTTCAGATAAGACAAGTCTAGTAGTAGGCATATCCTTTCTAAGAACAATATTCCTATCATGAATAACATCACAGTTGTCTTCTGAAAGGATCTCTGTGAGTCCAGGTCCTTTAGCCATTCCTTGAGCACACTTGATCTGACCTTTGTAGTGAATTTAGTAGGGTTTTCGAGACCTTACCTCTCCAGTTTGGAATTCCAACAGAGATTCGAGATATAGATGAGACGCTGACCATAAAAACTGCAATGTAATAAAAAGTCCAATTGGAGATTATTTATTTTTATTTATTTATTTTTTTTATTTAAATTTTGGTGAGAAATGTAGATACGTAAAGGGTAATTCACCTTGCTGGAGAACTGCAGCGTATGTTGGAATCATTTACCATAAGTTCCCTCCAGTGGTCAACGAAAACTATAACAAACAGAAAAGTCTCCTTTTAGGGCATGACTTGCCTCATTTCCATGTAGAGATTTGTTGTCAATGTCAAATTAAATGGATTCTATTTCTTTTAACCATATCAGATCTGGGTTGCTAGCTAATGTGTTGATATGTATCTTAAAAATCATAGAACGTCCCAGGTTAGNCAAAGGGATTTTTTTTTTTTTTTGAAGTCCTGGAGCCTCATTGTTTTCTAAGGGCAGAGCTTTCCAATTGCCGTTCAAGGCTCATGAGATACTACAATTTGTCTTCTCTATGAGATGCATCACAGATATCTGTGGCTGTCACACAGTATGGAGGCACGATCTGACACGATAGCCTTGATTGTTCCCTGAGCCGTAACTTCCCTAAAACACAGCTTTCACGTTTCTTCCCCTATCTGGAAGTGTGAAGAGAATTGGATATACTCTGTTTTCTCACTAGACAGAAATTTCTCTTTTTGGTCAGCTGTGTCCATAAGCACTATCGAAGCTGTTTGCATAAATACATTTCTGCTTATAGGTTATTGAAAAACTGTTCATTTTGTCTACTTGCAATATGTGTTTGGTCATCACAGTCATACAAAATGTTTCTTTTTCTGATTAGAAACACTTAGAGACAGATAATAATGAAAACAAATAATGCATTTCTGGTTGCCATTTCAGATAAGATGGTATTTTCTAAAGTGCCTGAAATGTTATTGACTTTTTAACATCTTCATAAATATGTGATCACTCTTCAAATACTGGTGAAAAAAAAAAAAAAAGAAGAATTTTAAAATCCCACAGGAATCTCAGTTTGTTTGTTCCTTTCTTTTGTAAATGGCTGGATTTGCAAAGGGATTTAGTCATCAAATAGCTTCGGCTCCCACCATACCCAATGGAGGGACAGAGGCATCTTCAAATTAACACAAGGCAACTTTACCAAAGTTTGCATTGGCTTCTGGATGTACTTTTTCCGTTTCCACAGAGAGTGGAAGGATTCTAAGAGTATGTCTACATTGCCAAACAAAAAAGAGCTGGGAAGCGAGCTTCAGCCCACATCATCCATGGTGCTGAAGAGTTGGCTTGTTGTCCAGGGCTGTTTCAGACATTCCTCAAAGGCTCCCTCTGGGACAAACCTGCTATAAAGGGGGCTTACATTTGTGCAGTGAAGACAAAGGCCAGTCTGGGACTCAGATACCAGCTCAGGCACCTGGCTTTTCTTCATTTATCTCTTGACACAAAATTTTACAGAAGAGATGGGAATCTAG
Organism: Todus mexicanus; assembly: GCA_013389965.1. Taxonomy (NCBI): domain Eukaryota; kingdom Metazoa; phylum Chordata; class Aves; order Coraciiformes; family Todidae; genus Todus; species Todus mexicanus. The sequence continues at coordinate 18,962 of WEIS01001066.1, read as the reverse complement.
CATTTAAATGTTGCAAAACTCAATGCTCTTTGGAAATCCAGCCCCTAATACAAGCAAATCTACTACTTGTGCTATATCAACAATTTGCCTTTTGTCTTCTAATCAAACTTTTCTGATTATTTGTCTTATTTGTCATGTTGTGTAGTCCCAGACTATTCATGAAAAAAACTGGCAAGAGTAGCCTCTAATTTTCAGTGCCTCCAAGTGTCATGGTCTGACTAGAGACCAAGAATTTAAAGACAAGGGCAACTGCAAATAACTATCACTTTTAAAAGCATCGCTCAGGATGTTTCATGTGAGGTGGGCATGAGAGGCAAGGCAACTATATTTGAAATGTCCCAATTTTTTAAATCTTGGAAAACTTTGAATACAAAGGCACACGAGCAAAGAAGAGTAAGAGCGACTGAGAAACCCATCTGCATCTCAGCAGTTCAGTTGGGAAGATGCAAAGTGCTATATAATCCTAATCTTCAAGGTTTCCTATTGGCTGGCGATTCCTAGAGAAGCACAGTGCTTGGTCTTTGACAGTAGTTGAGATCAGACTCTTCTTTCATCCTTTAGTCAATCAAATTAGTCGCACTTCTGCTTTAACATAACAGAATGAAATTGCTACACAGTTTCAACTTGAATTGGTTTTAATTCAGTTTTTCTGCCTCTTGAACTGGTCCCCTGAATGCTTCCCTCCATCTCTTCCTTATTATTCCTCCTTCTCTCTTGTCATATGTGATCATACTGCAGCAATTAGTAGATGCTGGCCTGGCAGTCATTAAAAGTTGCAAATGTTTCTTACGCTTGGTGATTACACGCTGGTTAAGCCAGACCATGCAGGACTGTGTGACAAACCCGTAACATCTGTGTCCTGCCCCATCATATCATCAGAATGTATGTATTCACAGAGTATGGTGTGCTGTTGGCTGGGAGTCTGAACAACAAACCATAAATAGGATAATGGCTTTCCTCAGTACATTATCATTATTCAAAAAACAAAACCTCAGTTGTTTTTGAGGACCTTTTTGGTTTCCCTAAATTTCTCCATGGATATGGCTTTCTACTAAGCACTGATGACAGAGGTGCGCATTTGTTGTCATCTTAACCACTAAAAACCCTGTGCCCTGTCTGCGGTACATGACATCCTCCCTGTGTCTCCTGTTACGTTTTCCGCCCTGCGATGCACAGTTGGTCCTGGCACTCTGTCAGGAGGACAGGCAGTTGCTGGCAGCTCATCTCCTCTCTGCTCAGGAAGGCTCTTTAAGCTATATAAGGACGCTCTGTAAATACAAACAAACCCTGTTACCTTAAGGCACGAGGAATGAATGTCTGTTATTTATTCGTGCATTTTGGCTCCACCTAATTAAATCTCTGATGCAACCAGACATCTGCTAATTCCAGAGCTAAATATAGCATGGATTTTAAACTTCACTAAATGGGGAGATGATGAAGAGGTTACTCAGCTTGTTAAATGGAAGCTGTGGGTCGTGGAAGTCTTGGTGCAAATGCAGTCCCATACTTGCATCGGTATGAGATGTTTTAGACTGTGTGTGTACAGGAAATGATATGCACATTGATCTCAAACAGGTGAGAGGAATTAAAACAAAACTGCAGAACTGCAGTTGATATTCTTCTTCCTTTCTCTACCTAAAGGAAGGACAACGTCTTGTTTTTCCACACAGTTAACACTCAAACTGGTCAGTGCTTTCCTGAAGGGAGCTGAAGGAAGAGATGCTTCTTTCCTTTCTCTCCAACAGAGCTACTGTAGTGATTTGGGACATGAGAGAGACACCTGGGTTACAACATTTCAAAACTGTTTTCCATCATTTCTTACTATGTTGCCTTGCCATTAATTTCCTAGGCTTTAATGATATTCAGCTTCTTTCAAGATTCATTTTGTAGAAAGTTACCTACTGTATTATGGGGTCCACAAAATACTGCATAGATTTTAACTTGCAAATAATTACAGTAGCCAAATGCCAATGTTCTCACTCTAATCTGCAATTCAGCTTTAGGCCTTGCACTGGCATCCTGTATAGCACGCACAGCAGCAGCCGAAAATCATATTGAAGCCTTTAAATATGTGTATTTTCTTCACTCAGGGAATCCAAGGGAGGATTCATAAACACGTATCATATCACTAAAGTATAGTGATAACAGGCCTGCTGGCTGATCCTGAGCACTCAGTTCCTAACCTTTCCCTCCTGTGAGCAAACATCAGAGCATATTTTGCCCTGTCTCATCTCCTATTTTGCTAGCATGAATGGAACATTTATGAGGAGCTGAGTGCACTGGATGCTGTCAGGAAGCTTTGCCTCGCTCCTACTTCCCTGAGTAAGAGTGGAAGACCTTGTTTCAGCCTCATCTTCAACCTTCAACTTCACAGCCTGTGACTGAGTTCATGCACTTCGCTGAGCCTCAGTGCATTTACCGTCCTTCTCCAAGTGCATGCTTGGGAACAGAAAAAATTTGTCTTTGTGTTTCACACCTTTACTGAACATAATAGTAATGACATTAAAAAATTAATATTAATGATTAATTGATTAGTAATGATATTAAAACTGCCTGTGTTTTCCACATGAAGTTAGTTACTGGAACTAAAAAAACTCCACAGGGAAAGATCCACCTCTTTTGTGTGGAGCTTTGTACTAGTTCTTGAGCTTTGTTTCCATCATTAGCTATTGGCAATTTAGAAATGAAAAGAAAAAGCTTAAAAATTTCACCTGGGATCTCCCTATCAACAGCAACAGTACCATTGAGTACATTCTGTCCAGGCACTGGAGGATGGTATGACCAAGGGACTGTTCCTAACAGACAGTATGGAAGAAGAGGTGCTGTTGTGGGGTGGAAGAGTTACGATGTGCAGAGATGAATCATGCCATGCCTCTTGCCTTCAGGGCGACAGAACTAGCAGAGAAGTCCCGGGGGCTACAGTAATGCAGAGAAATGGTCAGTAGGAAAGACAGTATCATGGAACAGCAAACGTTTCCTATCACAGCCCTTACACAACATTTGGATTTTGAAGGAATATCCCGTTTGGTTTTCCTTCCCTCAGAACATTTGAGAGAGTACTCCAATAAGCTACTATGCTGGAAATACTCTTGCTGGTAAGAAAAAAAAATATTCAGGAACTTTTAGACAAGGATAGTGTTTAGAGAAGAAGTGACATAGTTCTGACCTGCAGATTATCCATGTGCTTCTGACAGAATGATGTGTTTATATGCCTCACTTCTATCATTGTGTTTCCATAACAACAGTTAAACTCAGTCTGTTGTTGAAAACCCTCATCCTCACTCTTTCTTACCACTAACTTTGCTGGTTCCTGATTTCAGGCAGCCACTCTGTTTGCTTGCTGATAAATATTGTGAGAAAGGATGAGCCTACTGTGCCAGATTGAAAAGCAAATGCACATTTACCCATCTGCAAAGATGAAAGAAGGAAACTCTGACACAGGCAAAATGAATCATGCATAGAAATGATTTATTTTTTTTTTTTTAAAACTAGGATCCTTCCCAGTGCTCAGTCCCACAGGAAAAAATAAAAAAGCACTGGGATGAGATGCAGAAAAGGCCATTCACTTACCTATAGACGCTATCAGCACACTGGGCCTGATGGCTGAACTGAAGGGATGTGAGTTACAGAAATAGGCTGAGCTGCCAGGACAAGAAGTAGGGTGGGAGGAAGGAATTGAGGTACTCCCCATCCAGAGCACGTGAGAACAGTTCCCATGCAGCAGCTGGAGTAAAAAAGATGGTTGAGGCACAGGAAAGGGAGAAAAGGAGAGAAAGATATTCTCAGCCCAGAAGAAGATTGATAGCATGTGGCTACAGGGGCAGCTGACATCAAAGGCAACAGATGCAGAAGGAAGAAAAAATAATTACATGACTCAAAGGAAAGGCAATGAGCTACTTCATCAGGACCTCACGGACCCCAGTAGGCTGTGAGGGCACAGAGAAGATTGCAACGCAGGGTGGGAACCCTGAGAGATGCAAAAGGACAGGGAGGCCTTTTTTTTTGGTCCTGTCTTCTGTAGGGAGCAAATAGGTTCAGAAGCCTTGGAAAGTCAGCAGCATTGTTGGCTTTGGTAGTGTGCATGTGAAGAGATGACTGAGAGCCTCAAGGACTCACATAGTTGGTACACGCAGATGGGATGTGCTGGTTTAACCTGGGGAAGCTGCAAAGCTGGGGTTTCATGGTCAACGTTTGCTCCTGGCACACTGCCACCCTTCCTACCAGAACCCCCCTCAGCCTCTCTGCTCCCTCTCTTACACTGCTACTGGTTCTTGTAGCTCCATGGATGCTCATGTCAGCAGCTTGATAATTCATCTAGCAAACCCAATTGGAAATTACCCAACTTGCTGTGGCAGAGCATGCTTGCAGACTGGTTTGAACCAGACTTACAGTATTCAGTGCTGGCCTGGTGCCTTTGTAGAGCTGGGACGGGGTCTGCTCCCAGGAAGCTGGCTGTTGGTTGCTGGGCAGGGAGGGAAGTTTAGAGAAATAGCACCTTTTGGCTATCAAATGTAGGATTTCAGTAACATAGCAAATGCAAAGTTACTGTTAGTGGAGCAAGAAACTGAGCCACCAGCCAGGCACTTTTAAACTTTTTCCAGAAAACTTTCAAGTAGATGTTTTTAAGGCCAGGCTTGCTCTCTTAGCCCTTGGTTATCAGAGACAGCTGCCAATAAAACATAGTTCTCAAGACAGATAACACATGTGAGATACCGATGTCCATTTGGAACATAAAGTGAAAAAATCTGCAGGACAGAGTGCTAGGTTATTATTTTCTGTGAGGTTTTGAGTGGCAGACTGGGGATTTATAGTTCTGTATCTTCATTCAGCACTTTCCAATGCACCTGGAAGCAGCTATCAGTAAACCAGATGGATGGAAGAACAGATTGCTTAGATAACCACTAAACACGCTGCCGCTCTCCTCGTGTTGCGACACGTCCTGCCTGTGCCAGGAAACCTCCGTGCCAGAGCAGCCATAGGCAGGCACTCGTGGTTCAGGGCAACACAAGACTGCACCCAGAAGTGGGATGCGCATGGTTTCTTAGACATGAGTGAATGCCAACCACCTCACGCTCGATTTCTAGGTATCTCAACTCCTACCCGAGCTGCTTGCCACATCCCACTCTGCCTTTGCTTGAAACCAGCCTAGTCATGGTATCAGTCAGACTTACTCAGATTGAAAGCAAGCAACAGGGGAGGGTGGAAATTTGGCAAATGCCATGTACCCATCAGCCCAAGGCAGTAGTGATGCGTGGTCCCTTGTGGCAGGAAATCTGGAGACTTTCCATCCTTCATGTGCCAGTTCAGTGCACGAGGTATGCTTACAGTAATTTGTGCTGACATGCAAGAAAAAAACATGGGTCATCACCATGAGTTTGCTTCCCTCAGCCACCGCATGTTACCTGAGTGAGTTTGTATCACAGCCATCTGAGTTTAACTCTATTATATCTTTTCTCAATAACAAGCCAGAAGGACTATTTTCCAGTGTTTTCAATGATGACATACCAGAGTCTTGGGGGGTCATGTTGACCTAAGCTATCTGCAGAATGGCAAGGCTTATCTTTACATACCATCATAACCACTGATTCCCTTTATGGTCAATGAAAAAGCTCTTACTATTGAGATATGTCACCCAGAAGCATGTAGACAAGCTTGAGAAGTGAGCCTATATGAAGCTCATGAGGTTCAACAAGGTCAAGTAAAAGGTCCTGCACCTGGGTTGGGGGCAATCTCCAGTGTCAGTACAGGATGGGGCATGAAGGGATTGAGAGGAGCCCTGCAGAGAAGGGTTTGGGGATACTGGTGGATGAAAATCTGGACATGAGCCAACGATGTGTGCTCACAGCTCTGAAGGCCAGCTGTATCCTGGGCCGCATCAAAAGGAATGCGGCCAGCAGGTGGAGGTAGATCATTCAGCCCCTCTACTTTGCTCTGGTGAAACCTCTCCTGGGGTACAGTGTCCAGCTCTGGAGTCTCCAGCACAAAAAGATATGGACCTGTCAGATCAGGTCCAGAGAAGGGCCATGAAGGTGGTCAGAGAGTTGGAGCACCTCTCCTATGAAGAAAGGCTGAGAGAGTTGAGATTGTTCAGCCTGGAGGAGAGAAGGCTCTGGGGAGACCTTATTGAGGTCTTTCAACACTTAACCTACAAGAAAGATGGGGACAATATTTCTAGCAGGGCCTGTTGTGATAAGATGAGGCGTAATGGTTTTAAACTAGAAGAGAGTGGATTTAGACTATATATAAGGGAGAAATGTTTTACAATAAGGGTGGTGAAACACTCGAATAGATTACCTAGGGCGATGGTAGATCCCCATCCCTGAAAACATTGAAGGTCATATTGGACAGGGCTCTGAGCAACCAACCTGATGTAGTTGAAGATGTCCCTGCTCAGTGCAGGGGGGTTGGACTAGATGACCTTTAAAGGTCCCTTCCAACCCAAACCTTTCTATGATTCTATGATTAATCTCAGTAACATGCAAAGTAGGTCAGAAGAATACAGTGGATTACTGTAGTAGGAGGCTAGCTCAAATGTTGAATACTACATGGAAATGATCTAAAGCTAGGGGAGATGCAGGGAACAGTCAGTGTCGGTTTTCTGAAAGCAAGTGAGAAAGCAGAGGATGCTTTGTGCGGTGTTACAAATGCTGACTTGTTTCTTGGGTTTATTCCTGTTGTGCAGACATGATGTGCTTACAAAATGCTACTTCTCTTGTGAATGGTAATATCTGGTTAATGGCTGTTGATACGATGCGAGAATCTTGCTTCAACAGCCCTGCAGATACTCCCTGTCTCTTGCAGATGTTTTCAATAAAATTGGTTAGCTCTTCTCCTGGCCACTAAGTGCCCTAACATTTTTAGTTGCTGTTCTCTTCAATTTGAGTCCTTGTTTCTTCAAACAGTTTTGCAAAGCCTTCTTTGGTCTATCCTGTAGAATTAAAACCCTGCAAGTCAGCTGACATTGGCCCAGCTTTCGTTAAGGTACTGACTGATTTCTTATACTGGGTGAGTACATCCCAGTTAAAATAACCCATAGAGTGCTGTGTGACAAACCCACACTGGCGACCTAACCTGTTACATTACAACCTGTATTTCACAATATATAGTACCATGTCCGCTCTGACCCTGAAAAACAAACCAGAAATAAGATAATGGTTTGCCTCAGTGCAATATTACTACAGAGACAAAACCTCTGTTATTTTGAGGACCTTTTAGATGCTCTAAATTACCTCATAGGCACTTTGGTCTTTTGACTGTCATTTTCTGCTAAGAACTGATGACAGAGGTGCATATCTTAACCACCAAAAACTCCCTGGCCTCTTTGTGGTACATCACATCCTCCCTATGTTTCCTCTTAGCAGGTTCTGCCTGTGGTGCGCACACACCTCGCGTTTCTGTGGACAGGCAGGAAGATGCATGACAAATGGCTTTTTTTGGCTTCTGCTTGACACATATGGGAAATGGACTACAAAATTGTACCTCATGGAGAAAGAAGAACCTCATTCTTTCCTACTATTTCACCAAGAGAGAAGCGGCCATCACCTCTTTAGTTTCCTCATCCTCCCCATACACCATTCACCAGCAGAAATCTCTCACTTCCCCTAGTCTAGGGATTAAGCCTTGGGAAAAAGGAGGCCTCATCACTGGGAAGACATCAACAACCAAAAGAAGAAAGAGATGTAGGTATCTGTAAGCTTTTGGTCCTCAGGAGAGGTGAGGTGATTACCGTGGACATCCTGTATTACGGAGTTACAGCCCTCTACCTGTGATCCAGGAACAAACATGCTCTTGGGGAGCCACTTCCACCTAGTCAGAAGGAAGGGCTCAGGCTGAAGTGAGGCCTTAGACTCCTAACTCATAGTAATTAATTAATTTTTTTTTTTTCTCTACACCTATATTATTTCCTGTGACACAGACAGAAGGTGGTGATGGGAATGGCTAAGCCTTCAGATCTTCAGCAGGGGTGACAGTGAGCTGAACACTGTAATGATCATTGAACCCTGGGTTGGGGAAATCACCAGTATCAGTATAAACTGGATGATGAAGTACATCATCCACTGGTCTAGGAAGCCTATTCCAGTGTTTGGCCATCTCTCAGTAATGTTTCCTAATGTCCACTCTAAACCTCCCCGGCACAGCTCTGAACCATTCTCGAACGTCCTCTCACTGGATACCAGGGAGACAAGTTCAGCACCTACCCCTCCACTTCCCCTCCTGAGGTAGCTGTAGAGAGCAATGAAGTCACCCCTCAGCCTCATTTTCTCCAAAACTAACCAAGCCCAAAGTCCTCTGCTGTTCCTCGCAGGACATTCCTTCCACCTCTTTCACCAGCTTAGTTGGCCTCCTTTGGATGCATTCAAGGATCTTCACATTCTTGCTAAGTTGTGTGGCCCAGAGCTGCACATAGGACTCAAGGTGAGGCTGCACCAACACTGAATACAGTGGGATGATCACTTTTTGACCAGCTGGTTATGCTGTGGTTGATGCACCCCAGGATGCAATTTACCCTCTTGGCTACCACGGCATGCCACTGACTCATGTTGGTCCTGCTGCTGACCGTGACCCCAGATGCCTTTCTGCAGGGCAGCTCTCCAGCCAAATGTTCAAGGTCAGGTCAGACAGGGCTTTGAGCAACCTGATCTAATTAAAGTTGTCTCTGCCTATGGCAGGTGTATTGGAATGAGATGATCTTTAAAGATTCCTACTGACCTGATCACCTCAACAAGTGTGTATCAACTGGTTGCATTGACTGCTCCACATGCTTGGGGTCCAGAGCCTGAAATCCTTTCCCAAGGGCCATCTTCTCTCCTGGCAGCCATGCTGGGCAGATTCTTTTCTCTCAGTCTTGTGCTAAAACTAGATCTGGGAAATCAGGACAGGCATCTTACTCTCAGACCTGCTCTTTGCTATGTCAAATTTGTGAGTCTGCCTGTGCTGCTGCTCTCCTGGTTCTCCTGCTCAATGCTGTGGCTTAGCAAGGCTCATGGAAGTTGAGGGAAATGATAGAAAGGGTAGAGTGGACAAAAACATACCTCTGTAGCTTCCTAAGCCATTGCTTTGTCTTAAGTGTGCTCTGAATGCAGCGTACCGGGGCTTTTGCTGCCTGTGTCCAAGGGATGAACTGCTTGCTGTGTTGATGGAACAGTATCTCCTGCCCTGCCCCAGGTGGCCACTGGTGTCTGTGAGCAGGTCAGTAGCTCTCTGTCATAGCCTTGTCTGGCTGAGAGGTGGAAAACCCTCATTTTGTCCTTCTAAAACACAAGGCTAAAGAGAGTGTCGCCTCTCTGGCTCACCCTCCTCAGTCCGGGAAGACACATTCAGTCAGCCAGTTGTTCGGGTCATGGAGTAAAGCTCTGGCAATGGTTTTAATGAGCAAAAACTTGACAAATTGCTGTTGCAAACACTTGGGTTGGCTTCCTTGTAGGCTGGGGTCATCTGCTGAAGGCAGCAAGAAGGGAAACATTTTTCCTTTTTTATCGTTAAGCTGCTGCTTGCGGAACGTGAGACTTCCAGCTCATGTGCTGATTCTGGCAACAAGTCAGCCCCAATGTCTGCAGAGCTGTTGGCAGAGAGCAATTGGGCTCACTAGTTTTCAAAATATTTTCTTTTTCTCTCCTAGTCATGATTTTTTGTTTACCCAGGAGAAAGGGATTTGTTGGTAACCTCTGAAGATATAATAGTGTCACATTTCATTTGAGATCAGGGCATACAAGCCATTTACTCCATTTAAAGCTATTGTATTCCAAGATCTATGAAGTACTGTATAGATGATAATTGCCTCCAACAAATATGTTAGTGAAATTGCAGTGTTTCAGGGTGAACCATATAATCAGTCTTCTTGGAACTTTTGGAGACAGGAGTTAATAATGGGTTATCTTCTCAATTATACTATGATAGACCATTTCCTATCTGGAAATAGGTCATGTCAAATAGTAGCAGCAGTTATATTTTTGCTATTATTTGTAACATTCAGTAGCTGCTATCCAAACGGGACTTTATTTTGCTGTGTCTATCATGTATGTGAGAAGCAAAAGCAGCCCTCAGTCTCTGAACTTTGCTAAAAGTAAGATTCAGTAAGTGGATGAAACGGATAGTAGTGGATTAGATGTAACAGAAATAACAGCAAGAAAAGTATTATTATGAATGCTGACTGCACATGTAAAACAGTTTGCCAACTGCTCGTCTGCTTGCCAACAACTGGGTGGTCTGGTGGTACCAGAGCAGAGGTATTGTTGAAGAACTTGCGCGTGTCTGAAAGATTGGCTATGGCTGGCAGAAAACTCCACCACCCTTTTAAAACTTTGTCTGATGCACTTCAGTTTTCTGTGCGTGTGAAGGACTGGCTTGAAGTGACCCTTGCACTCCTAGGACTTAAATGGATAAGAATTTGTTGAAATAGATTTAGGATTAGAATGGCATCTTTGGCTGAAGTTTCCATAAGCAATCTTGTTGATCAGAGGGTAAATGAAGAGCTGTGGGACTCAGTGTCATGACACTTGTGACACTGAAGTATGACATCTGTCATTCAATGAGGACCCATCACAATTCTTCTGCATTTCTAAGACACACGACACATCCCACACCCTGACCAGACTGCCTATAGGCTTTGCTCATAAATTTGAACTTAGTTGCTGGGACGTGAGCTCAGACTACCTAAAAGTGCTAAGAGTATTTTTTTAGCATGTGAGGATGAAACAGCACTGCTCACGGTAGTATAACAGGGGGATGCTTTTACTTCTTTTCCTCCTCCTATGGTTTTTATTTTTTTAATTTCTTTTTTACTATTCTGAAAAAAAAAATCAAAGGAATGAGAATTCTCAAATCAATGTGAAGTCCTTGTGCTTAAATTGTGCTTCGGCTTTGACAAATGATGCTATAAAACCAGTAATGTTCAGTCCTTTGTTAAAAGTGTCTTTCTGACTCAATGTCATATGCACTCATTCACAAGCAGTTTTGTATGTGATCTCAAGAAGGGCGATTGTGTGCTCTCACAAAGTCATCTTCACAGACCATTAGGAGTAGAAATCCTCTTCTCAGGAAACTTTGGGTTCCCGTTTTACTGTAACTGCGCTCTAGTGCAAGACACGCTGCTATGGATGGCATCTTCCCTTGAATATCCTTGCATTGCTTAGGTAATTCCTAATATTAGAGATACAAGAGCATAAACCAAATTGCAGTATAGAAACAAATGCTGATATACAAGGAGTGGAGAATTTCCACATCATCTATTGATGAGTCACATTTTGCTCTTTGTAGAAGCTTTGAGCACACCAGCAGTTAACCACAGCTAGGTGTCTTTGCCGAGACTATTTCCAGTCATCTCCCTGTACTGATTTAGGTTAAACTGGATCATCAGAAGGTTTTAAATGCCACATTGGGCTGATATTTGGTACAGTAGAAATGGTGGGGAAAATTCCAACAATTTTGCTCACATTGAGGACCTCCTTGCTTTAAGTGCAGCCAAATGAAAGAAGTAGGGCTGCTCCAGAAGTATACTGCTGTTTGGCTTTGTGCTCTATGCTATTATCACTCTTTAAATTCTGTTGAGGGTGGAATCAAGAACATTTTCTCCAATGACTTAAGCAAACAAGTGAGTATTTTTTTTAAGACAATATTGAACAGGAAACAAATAGAGAAAACCACTATGTATTAATTCATCGTAGTAAAAATATAATACACAGTAGGCCACTTGTGGCTTTGCGCAATTCAGGGTTTTCTGATGTGCTCTGACATCTTGGTATGTGAATGAGGTTTTCTGATGCAAGTAAGTGCAATTTCCTAGCTTGATGTTAACGTCTTCTAACAGAAGGTGGAGAATAGTAAAAAGTCATTACATGAACCTCAGCGGTTGCTCTCGCAACTTGAGGAAATTCCCAGGTGGAATACAGAGGATTTTTTCCTGTACATGTTGATATTTTATCAAAATGTGATTTTCGGTAATGAAGGAAGGTTTTATTTTTATTCAACAAAACATGACCCTTGCCACTTCATTGTATCAGGCACCCTCAATTTACCTTTTATAACAGATCTTTTCTGGACCCTGGGATCCTGTAGTGTCCAGCCCAAAGTGCCATAACAGAGTTCTGAAAGTTTGAAATTATTATTTTTTTCCTTATTAAGGGAAACACATTTTTTCCCCAGCACCTCTGTCTTTCCTGGCTCAGAAATATTTCCATCTGGAACACTTCGGGGCTCATCTGAATAGCAGCTGGCATGCAGGTATATTAAACAAACTGAAAATGCCATTTAGGCATCCTCAGCCTTGTCATTATGCTTTTACCTCCATCACATATTTGGAGATTAGCCTTAAAATCCAGGATATTAGAAATAAATGAACAAATGCATCCTGAGGTTGTTCTGCCTGCTGAGGGATTGCTTGGGAGACATATCCATGCGGGTCCAGTCACCTCACCAGCTCTCTAGGAAAGATCTTATTCACGGCTGGTAATTAAGATTGTAAATCTGTCATTTCTTCCTGCATTGCTGTTTCACTCCGCTGTCACTGTTCAGCCGCTGCGGCTACTTGGTCCTGCCCCTACCAAATCCTTCTTCTTGCTTCTTGTCGGAACTCCAGCCACTTTCCCCGTACAATGTTTTCTGGCTTCACACATCCCTGTGTCCCTAAACGCTGCTCTCTCTTGTCCAGCTATTTTCCTGTCCCATCTTGATTCCTCTTTCCTGCTACCTTGTCGACACTTCTGGATTAAGCTACCATCCAACTGTGGCTTTCTGCTGACATTTTCATCCTTGCCGGGAAGGCACATAGAAAAGGGGGAAGTGTCATCCTAACCAAGACAGCGGGATAAGATTTCTTCTCATTGGAAACAAGCAGAGACATCGAACCCTCCTCAGAGGCACTTCTTTCAGTTATTCCTTCAAAGGTTTTGGAAGCCAGGCAGCGGTCTTTCTCTGGACAGACTAACCCCTACACTGCAGTTCATGGAAACCGTTGATCGTTGCAGGCGAAATTCAAAAATTGATGGGAATATTTTTGGATTTGAGACTATTAACGGCTCTTTGAAAATTCCCAAGTGAAGGGAGCTGCCAGAAAAATTTGCTGTGTGGCAACTTCTGAGGTTTCTATTGTTGTTTCCATTCTGCGCTCACAGGAAAATAGAAGTCTTCAATAAAAATGGGAGACGATGGGTTACGGTCTAAAGACCAGCAGCTGGTAGACAGCTTAGGATCAGGCAGACACAAACTCAAGTGACTCCTCTGTTTTAGTAAAATCAGAACCGCACGGAGAAGGAATTAGACCATGCATCCCGCAACAGGTTGGCAGCTGTCTCCTCTCTCCCTCCCCAGATGCACGAAGTTCCCGGGAAATCGGTTCTACGATAAATGTGAACCTTGGAAATGCAGGGTAAGGTGACAAGATGATGGTAGCAATGATAAACTCAGTCCTTTTATCTGCCAGAAGGGCAGGGCGCTATTTCTTGATAAATCCCGAAGTATTGGGGAAAATGCGGGAAAGGGGTAACATATTGCCAGAATTGGCAAACATTTTGAAATCTTAATAATATCTTTGTAACTTTGTAACTTTATAACTCTGACCCTTTAGCTGAGTAAATGCACAAAATTAAAACCACAATAAAAAGTCCAAGCTCTTACAGCTGTAGAAAAAGAATGTTTTAAACTCTGAACCCCAAAAGCCTGAAAGCAAAACAAGAAGTCAAATGCATAATGTAAAAACATTGATTTTTTTTTTTTAAGGCTATAGTTATTTTGGGGTCTTGCTTTATAATTCTTGAGTACATGAAGTTAACAGCAGTATTATTTCAGCAAAAGACACCAAGTGCAGAGTAGCTTTACAATATAGCCGTGTGTCACTGGATGGGTGGAATATAAGAGAAGGAGAGAATAACTCAAGCTTGTGCACGAGGCATACACCAGGGAGTGAAACAGTGAAAGCGAATGCCATTGGTAGCTGGTAGGAGAAAATTCCTGGCAGTAAGAGCTGTTATTTTGTTGTTATTTTGTCTGACATTAGCAGTGAGATGAACTGGGTGATCTAGGAGTGGTTTGTTATCTCTTACTTCTAGGAACCCTGGAGCCACAATACCGCTTGGACCGAATTTATGGACAGCTTTTCAAAACAAGCAGTTGAAACATGAACGTGCATCCAAAGGAAGCTTGGGCAAAGATGGCTTTGTTTTCTTTCTTTCTTTTTCCTTACTGGTCAAAATATAAATATTTGAATAAATGAATAATTAGACAACAATTTAAATGTTTCATACACTACAGTGTCAATGTTTCATATGCTGCACATCCTTCTCAGTTACTTAAAAGCCCCCCACGTTTCTCTGTAGCTTTTGAAACAAAGATGCCACTTTTAAAAGAGAAAAATAACACAAGATGATGTTCTGAAAGTGGTGAAAAAAAATGTTCATTTTGAAAGCTATAGTGACAGGACATTTATCAAAACAAACATATTATTTATATTTTAGCTACACTTAAAAATACTTACACTTCTGGACTGGAAATCTTGCTTGCTCAGTTGGAGAATTGAAACTCATGGGATTTGGGGGCTAGATTTTTCTGTGTTTGATTGTTATGTTCAGTGGTTTTCTTTCAAGCCTAGCAGCAAATATTTATATGGGCTTCTTTACATTTCTTGATTTCTTGTTGTCTGTTTTCTTTAGCTCAGGAAAGGGGGACTGCTGGGCACTTATTTTACTTCCTTATGATCATTGCCGTTAAACTCTTGGAGCCTATTATGTTTTGTTAAAGCAATTTTAATTTTGATTACAGATTTGATTCTCTTAAGCATTTATCTATAGTCTTGGGTGGCTGTTTTTTAAATTCCTTTTTAAGGACTCATACATTTACTTTAATACTATTCTAACTGAACGTGTGGTTTATGTGGCATTCTTGCATCTAGTAATTTTATATGTGCATGCAGAAAGGCTTAGCTTCTTAGGCTGTTTGTGTAAGCTTCATATTAAATATTCTTAAGAAATTCAAAGGATGCAAATTATCCAGATTAATTGCTTCCTTTTGCATCAGCCAGTCATATTCCCAGTGCATCCAGAATGAGCTTTATTGCATGTGGAGTATACTGGTAGGAAACTGCTGTATGGAAAAGACATCTATCATTCGGCAGAGGAAAGCACACGCTGCATCACATGGGTTGGGGTAATTACAGTGTCTCTGGAGCTGTAGGCGTTCAAGATGGCCACAAGCAACCTTTGTGTGAGATGCTGCAGAGCGAAAACCCCCATGCTATCTATAAATTTAGAATAGCCTTTAAAAAACAAACGCACAAAAAATTAAAAATTAAACCCCAAACAGAACATTATTTCCTGCATTTGGAGCCCAATCCCTCAAACTCTTATGTGAATCATTCCACAGGCTTGGAAAACTGTTGTGTTTTCTGTGCTTTTTTTTTCTTTCTCATTTCTTTCATCATTTAGCATTCATATAGTAAATACCAAAGGACAAAATACGGCTTACACAGACTGTGATTGTGATGTTAAAGTAATTACAGGCTTAGACCACCTGCCTTTAAGGGTTCTGCATATGCAGTCACCTGGTTCACGCCTGTGAAAGCAATTGTGTTAAATTAGCTGTGCAATTTTACTTGGGATTTTAATGCACAGCTGGAAAAGCCATGGTAATTTTTTTTAAAAAAATCCCCACATCAGCTCTAAAGAGATCAGTATGACTATTTATTGTGTTTAATACTTAGTCTTCTGTAGACCAGCCAGCTTTATCTTTATACTTCTTTCTAGACAGCTCTGGGCTCCAATAGTAACTTGCCTATACACTTGGCACATGATGGAGCAATCGCTAGAAATGATCAGCCCACTGTGCCCGTGCATCTCTGCCCGTTGTCAGCATCACACATAATTCTGTAGCTTTTGGCAGTGTGAATTATTCCTGTTTTGGAGTTACATGATTATATCACCAATCTGAATGCCACAAATACATGGTTCGCTGCCTTTCCTCTTTGGAGTAACCTCATGCTTCCTACCAAAATTAGGCAGTTGATGTTGGACTTCAAAATCTCCTATTTTTTAAAGAACTAAAACTTTGTGGAGAACTCTGCATTTTTATTTTTTTTCTGCCACTGATTAATCCCTTCCATTTGGTGTAACCTGGCAGAAGAAGCTATCAAAGACAGGAACCAAAGGCTTGCCAGTCAAGAAAATCAAGCTGAGGAGAGGCTCCTACTTGAAAGGAAATTGCCTCCTCAAACCTGCCCATCTAAATCCTGGAATAGGATGACTGAAGACGATAGATAAAATGGTGAGAGTTGGAAATGGCTGCACTCATTCTGGCAGCTGGAGAAGGGATACAGAATACTACAGTGAATTACATCCTGAAGACTTTCAAAATAAGTATGTTTTGTAGTAGCCAAGGTCATAGAGAAAAGTAAACCTGAAGCTTCACAGTCATTCCTAAGAGCTTAGCTCTTAACAGGATGAGTTCCTTCAGCGCTGCCAAAAGGCTTCTTGTTTTGAAGGCGTCCATTCATCATTTCTCTAGTCCTTTTGCAGTGCATGTGCCTGTATTAGGTAAGGTTTTTGTAGTGGGGGGGCTACAGGGGTGGCTTCTGGGAGAAGGTCTCAAAAGCTTCCCCTATGTCCTATAGAGCCAATGCCAGCCAACTCCATGACAGACCTGCTGCTGGTCAAGGCTGAATCAGTCAGTGATTGTGGTAGAGCCTCTGTGATAACATATTTAAGATAGTAAAAAAACCAACCCACCAAACCATGGCAAAACAGCAGCCGGAGACAGGATTAAGAATATGTGAGAGAAACAACTCTGCAGACACCAAGGTCAGCGAAGAAGACAGGGGAGAAGGTGCTCCAGGTGCTGGAGCAGATTCACCTGTAACCCATGGTGAAGACCATGGTGAGGCAGGCTGTGCCCCTGCAGCCCATGGAAGCTCATGGCGGAGCGGGTATCCACCTGGAGAACCCCATACTGGAGCAGGTGGATGCCTGTGGGACCCTGTGGGAAGCCCATGTTGGAGCAGGCTTCTGGCAGGACTTGTGACCCCATGTGGGACCCATGCTTGAGCAGTCTGTTCCTGAGGGACTACAATCCCTGGAAAGGACCCATGCTTGAACAGTCTGTGAAGAACTGTAGCCCATAGGAAGGAATCACATGGGAGAAGTTCAGGCAGGACTGTCTCCTGTGGGGGGAACTCTACACTGGAGAAGGGGAAGAGTGTAAGGAGTCCTCCCCCTATGGAGGAAGGAACAACAGAGACGAGTGATGAATTGACCATAACTCTCATTTCCTGTTCCCCTGTGCCACTGGTGGGGAAGGAGGCAGAGGATTTGGGAGTAAAGTTAAGCCCAGGATCAAGCTAGTGGTGAGGGGAAGGCATTTTAAGATCTGTTGTTTGTTTGGTTTTGTTTGTTTGTTTGTTTTCTCATTACCCCCATCTAGTTTATTGGTAATAAATTAAACTAATCTCCCCAAGCCAAGTCTGTTTTGGCCATGACAGTAATTGCTGAGTGATCTCTCCATGTTCTTATCTCAACTCATGAGCCTTTTTTTTTTTTTCTCCCTTTTTCAGCTGAGAAGTGGAGTGATAGAGCTGCTTTGGTGGACATCTGGCACCTAGCCAGGGTCCACCAGCTATGGAAATGTTCCCTTACCTTTAAACAACCTTTTATTTCTTGGCAAGGCATCTGAAGTATGTGCAGGAGAGAAGGTTGTATCCTGACCTCATTTTGGGGTGAGATACTGACTTCCCTGTGTCTCTTCCACCTTCTCTCTCCTCAGACAGTTCGGTTTCCTCTCGGGAAAAGGAAACCTAGTGAGGTGAAACCATTGAGGACTTACAGCGTTCTTCATTCAGTCCTGTGTCTGGAGTCATTTGGAATATTTCTGTGAAAAAGGATTATTCACATGGGGGGAAGGAACCCTTATCCTGTCTGTAAGGATAAAGAAAATATATTTTTTATTGTGTTTTTATTTTTATTTTACTTTTCTATTTTAGAAATTTGTGTGTCCCACTCTTGCTTTTTTTTGCCAATAATAATAAAGCCATAGATACAGCGAGTTTCCTTTTTTGTGCTGTAGATACTTGCATATTATATCATAGATGTTATACTTCACTTTAAAATAAATTTTAAATGCAGAAATGGATTGCAGATTTTCAAATAAGCTTTTCAGGGACATGTTTGCAATTTTCTTTAATATCTTAATCTGTTTTCAGGAAAGAATAATATTCATTAAGTATGTATTTTTTCATAAAGATTAAAAACAGACTAAATGAGATAATTGTTTTATTTGTCTTTTCAAGTGAAAGATTTACAGAATGAGGTTGGAAAATTGTGTGTAGGCTGATGTTTTATGTTGTAGCTGGTTATTACTCAGTGAGTCACAGCAAGTTTCCAGAGCTTGCCACACCTTAAGGTTAAACTGCCTCAAACCAGGCGGCAAACTATTAATGGAGGTGCTTTGGATGGTTTTTTTTTTAAATGTTAAAAGATACATTTTTAAACAATGTGTAAAACTTTGCTGAGGCTACTGAAATTCTGTTTCCTTAGAAGGTCTTTCCTGCTCACCCTCTGGCTCCTCTGATAGCATTAAGCATGATTAGAAAGATTATTTATTTGAGATAATTATTGGCATTTCCTAGGAAGAATTAGAGGTCCATCTATTGATAGGAAAGAAGCCACTATCCCATGGCATAGGCAGGTATAGCTGATTTTTGGATTTTGGAAAGGCATGTCAGAGGTTCTCAGTGTGCATTCAGGAAGCATGTACAGAGAGATGAAGCAGAAGAAACAAAATACATGAGGTGGGCATTCATCTTTTCAGTTGAATGCTAATATTTTCAGGCTAATACTAACTAGATGAAGTGTTCAGAACAAATACTGAAACAGGTAATTCTGGAAACCTTACACTAAAAGCAATGTAGCATCAAAATAACTATTAATTACCCAGGTATTCAATGTCATACACAATCATATCTTTTTTTATTTACCTTTTTTTTTTTT
>WEIS01001065.1:10698-32131 GCA_013389965.1 Todus mexicanus | reverse complement strand
GGTTCAACTCCGGCTCGAAGGAACGTCCTTTTGGCTCGGGCGCAGACTCTTGGCGCCTCTCAAATTTGGTCCTGCCTGGGTGGTTCCTCTTCAAGGGCTGCCCAGCCTTGAGCTCTTGCCTGAGCTGGGCAAGGTGACCAGGCAAGGCATTTCTAGGGTAAGCCCTGGGCAGGGGATGGTGGTACCTGAGCACTGGACTTGTCAGGGGACACCTCCTTGAGGAAATCAATTGGGTTGGTGATGCGTGAAAGCAAGGTCCATGGGCAGCCCAGGCTTCAGGTGCAGGGCAGAACAGGTCCTGGGGGGTGCCTGGCAGGGGAGAGGCCCTCGGGCAGAGGCCATGGGCAGGGGAATTAGCTCAAGTGGTAGAGCGCTCGCTTAGCATGTGAGAGGCAGCGGGATCGATGCCCGCATTCTCCCCAGAGCTTTTCTTCTTGCCTGGACACGAGGGTCTTTGCTCGTAGTTTATGTCCTCTGAGGGCCATGGGAGCTGGCAGTGCACCCACAGGGAAAAGACCAGGACAACATCCAGGGCTGCATCAAGAGCAGCACAGGCAGAGATCCAGAGGAACTGATTTGTTGCTTCTTTGCTTGCCAATCATCAAATGTCATCTCCAGCAATGTGCCAAGCTTTGAGCTCTCCTCCTTGGAGGAAGAGAGGATCAAAGGCTTAAGCATGTCCTTGCAACTCACAGGAGGAGGATACTGAGTAGAGGAATGGCTGTCCACTGCCTGGTGCTAGACCAGAGGGCAAAGAGACAGTGAAATCGAACCAAGAGAAGCTGCAGTGGGATATTGGTGACCTCTTTTTTGCCCTGAGAAGAGTCTAGCAGTAGAAGACGACATCCAAGAAGCCTGTGGAGGTTATGTGTTTGTGTGTTTGCACAATTTGATGGGCTAAAGGTTTGCTGAAGATGTTGTGACATTGGAGCTGAGGTTGTTTGAAGGAGGATGTCAGAATGGAGGCATCATGGTGCAGTGCGTGTAGGGAAGCACTGTTGGGGTGTGTGCTGGGTGAGGCGCTGGGCAGAGCCCCACAGCTCCTTCGATAGCTCAGCTGGCAGAGCGGAGGACTGTAGGCTCCCTGCGCGGCCATCCTTAGGTCGCTGGTTCAACTCCGGCTCGAAGGAATGTCCTTTTGGCTCAGGCCCAGACTCTTGGCGCCTCTCAAATCTGGTCCTGCCTGGGTGGCTCCTCTTCAAGGGCTACCCAGCCTTAAGCTCTTGCCTGAGCTGGGCAAGGCGACCAGGCAAGGCATTTCTGGGGTGAGTCTTGGGCAGGGGATGGTGGTACCTGAGCACTGGACTTGTCAGGGGACACCTCCTTGAGCTCCTGCCTGCATTGGGGAAGAGGACACTGACACAAGGCAGATGTGGGAGAACCCGGATAGTGGTACCTGAGCACTGGGGTTGACTGGAGACACCACTAGCAGGTGAGTGAATGGTTGAGTTGTTGTTGGTGTGATGAGCAGCCCAGGCTTCAGGTGCAGGGCAGAACAGGTCCTGGGGGGTGCCTGGCAGGGGAGAGGCCCTCAGGCAGAGGCCATGGGCAGGGGAATTAGCTCAAGTGGTAGAGCGCTCGCTTAGCATGTGAGAGGCAGCGGGATCGATGCCCGCATTCTCCAGAGCTTTTCTTCCCCTGGCCTGGACACGAGGGTCTTTGCTCGTAGTTTATGTCCTGTAGAGCCTTCTGGAGTTCCCAGAGGCTGGGAGCAGCCAGGGCTGGGTCGGGAGCAGCACAGGCACGGGGAAGCCCTTATCCCTCTTTGTGTGGCAGCCATTTAATGGCATTTGGGGCACTACACACATTTTCTGTCAAAATCCTACATCTCCAATGAGTGCTCTTTCACGAGGCGTTAATGAACTTATTGTTTTGTAAGGAGTCTATCAAATTGCATCTCTTCCAACTTCCACAGAAAGCATAAGCAATGCAGCATCTCTCTGCATATTTCCTCACTGTCAGGCAGGAAAGCAGAAGCCAAAGTATAGTTTAAGTTATTCTGTGAAAAAAAGTTTGTAAAGATTATTTTTGCGGTGTATTGAAGATAAAGATATCTCCTTTGAAATCCTGCTGATTAGCAGCCTGTTTGCTTTACTCCTTGATAAATCAGATTGTGCCAAACTCTAAATAAAAGCACAGAGAGGTAACTCTGTCATGTTTATTAACAAGTAAATTTTGCCCTGGGTTGTGGTAGTATGATTAATATTGACTTAATTAATAATGGCAGGAAACTCGGAATCAGGTATTGCTGGTTTTATACCTTGCACTGAAGAATACCAGTTCAGCGGCAGATTTTTGGATTATCATAAATTAAAAGATAATTAGAGCAAATCTATGAGACTGACTCATCATTTTATCTTGCAAATATTTACAGCTACTCCATTAAAAGTGAATCCCTTTGACATTTCCACTTTAGTCAGTAGCAGCCTTTTTTTCACTCTAATTACTAATAAAGATGGATAAAGCACCACTGTCAGTTTTACCACAGATCACTGTGTAAATCATCCGTTTTCATGTTCAGCATTAAACAAAGTTAATTCCATTCTACATTCTTCCATGGCAACTCTCTCCTTTGGGGCTGAAAGAAAGTCTCCTTTCCAGAAAATTAAACGTAGAAGTGGCAGGAAAACATGAGGTTTGATACAGAAGATGGTTTCTGTAGCCAGGCTGTTCTACAGGGACATGGAAGGTGCAAGTCATGAGTGAATGTGATACTGTAGTAAGGTTATCCCCCAGCGGTATAGTTACACAAGACAACAGAGCCACGAGATGTCAACAGTTTCCCCTGTGTTGTGTGAGGAGTTTGGACATTCACGACCTCTCCTGCCTCCAGTAAATACATGTCCTTAGGAAGAGAAAGCGGGAGAGATGCAGTTTGTTCAAAACCACAGAGGACAGAGTCCCAGCAAAACTCAAGCTAAGCAGTGATGGAAGTAGATCTATTTCATAACCCCTTTTTCAGTTCAAATACATTACATATATTACATGTATCCAGTTAAAAAATATTACATTTGACAGGAAAAGCAAGATGTGTTAAAGTTTGACTGGCAATACAGTGTGACCAATAACATCGAGTGATGCTGTAATAGAAGATTTCCTGTATTTATTAAATCTGCAAGGAGGTCTGGCATATTTCAATGTCAAGAACATCTACATGTCATCTACTCATGACATTGACAGTTCTTTCTCAGAACAGATTCAAGAGTGAAACGACCCATAAAACCTTCTAGTCTTACTTTTAGGTCTTGCTTTGTTTCAACAAGAAAAACCTTTTCACCATTTTCATAACCTGTGTTTGAGTAAAACTTAACTTCTTTTTCAGTAGAGAACCTACCATTTCCTGCACCAGGACGTTTCAGTGGTTGGTTCCACTTGCTGTTAAAACTCCTTTGCTTATTTTTCAGCTCAAACTGCTTTGAGATTCCAGGCAGTAGTTTTGGTTACGCTTGCCTTCAGGAAGTGAAGAACCCTCTCACACCCAGCATTTTTCCCCTTCAAAGTAATCCCACCCTATAATCAAATAATCTATCAGTCTTCTGCTCCGTGACAAGATAAACCAATCAAACTCCTCATGTCTCTTGCTCTAGTCCTTGCATTGTTACTGCAGCACTTTCCCATGTTGGCTTTACTTTTCAACAGACTTCAGGAAAAACTATTAACACAAGAACTGGCTGCAGTCTTCAAAGGCTGCGCTTTGCAAGCACAGTTCACGTTGTTTTATCCTAACAGTCTGATCTCTCATTCAGCCAGATTAAAACATTGTAGAAGAAGCACACAGATTGCTTGTGGGATGAAATCAATAGATTCAGGTTGCTCTGAATCTTTTCAGGCTCACAGTGAAAAAATAAAACAATTGTAACAATGAGTGTCTACAGTGCAGGTAACTCAAAAGGTGTTACTGTCATAATCCTGCCAGACACACAAGTATTTTTAGACGTGTTGCAAAGCACATTTGACACACCTGTAGGACTTCTTGATCTCATCATGGGTTGCTCCCTTCTCGAGGGCCAGGATTTCATATAACGCTTTCCCTGACGTTGACAAAGCACGTTGCCTTTGCTCAGCCATGTTAGCAGCGCATCACCAAAGCTGCGAATGTAGAACAGGATTTAAAATAGACGGTCTGTAAGTAGATATGGAGAGAATTTCTTACTGATCATTTTAATAGATGTTAATCAGGTAGTAAATGCTAAAAATACATGAAAGTCAAACTAGAAGGAAATCTCTAAGCTATCCTCTGTTCCTTAAGATATTTTACAACTATTAGACAAAATGGAAAAGCAAAAAACCAGAACAGAAGCTCGTTAAACTTGGTGTTGCTCTCACTGAAATGAATGGCCAAATTTCCTACAGCATCAATGCTGCACATAGCATTTCCACCTCCATTTATTTCTATTTGTTTACATCTATCTTTTGTATGTCTTAGAAGAATAATTCTACTATTTGTTAAGGCCATTAGCTGCTTGTAGTGGGGTAAGAGCTTTGTACATCTGAGCACAACCTAGTACAACACAGTGGTGGATTTGTGCTTCTTGACACAAGGACTCAGATTCAGCCTAATCAGTTTTAGGTGCCTAAGTTGAGTGATTAAGTCAAACTATCCTCCTTATATTGTCAACAGACAGAGACGCAAGCTCAGAGGACAACTGACCAAGCACTTTCCCCCTGCCACCTCTACAGCGTGCTCAGGATGACTGCATTCCCAACTCCTGTGCCTGAGGACATGTGGAATGACTCTGGGCCTAGGCAATGAGACTAGATACCGAGAATTGACGTCAGTGTTAGAAAAGCAACCATTTACTGCATAGGAAGTAGTGACATCAATCAAGGTCCTGTCTTATGCGAGATGCCAGACTTTGGCCTGAATTGATGAGCTTGTGAGAAATTTACAAGGTGCCCTTACAGGATAGTGCAGACAAAGGCCAAGCACAGGCTGACAGATTTAACCCGCTTCAATCAAGCTTTCCATGCTTCCCTCAGCACAGAAGCAAACCAGCCAAATGAGTGATTCTCCACTGACTGGCTCTACTACCTCCTTACAGTTCACTGTTCATACTGTTGGACTGGAAAAGCCTAACGTCTTTAAACTAGCCCTAGCTAATGCTAGGCAATGACATGAAGAAACTCCATAACATAAACCAGCAGACCTAGATACCTATCAGCTGTAAGAGAAAGCTGCAGCTCTTTGATGGTAGACTTGCCACAACAAAACTCTTACCACAACCTCTTTATTTCTTTGTATGCTGCACCCTTCTGCAAATGTTGAGAAGTGATCACAGAGAAAGTGAGCTGTAACTCCAGCCATGAGAAACATTTCTGAGAATCTCTTCTGTCGGTAAGACTGCACACGCTGCTATTTCACCCTTCTCGTTGCTGAGCTAGAAACACTACCTTGCCATTATTCATCTATTATTCACCAGGCCGCATTTTGGTTCAGAACCAGCCATGTAACACTGTCAAGCTCTGAAATTAACGAAGTTAAGTTCACCACTAAATGAAAAATCAAGTATCATTAAGTACATGCAGAAATATAATCCACTAGATAATTCTGGCACATGGCGTCTGATTTACTAAAAGACCTGAATCTACTCATATTTACTCTGATGTTTTTCTAATAAGCTAACACACAGTTCAGGGTCTTGAGACCTGCTGAAAAAATTCCTTTCTACTTTTAAGCGTGGTACAGAAATCATCAACTAAATGGACTGAACTTTTGGTTTTAAATTAACAATCAAGAATGAAATTATCTACGAGCATCTAGCTACCATCTGCAGTAGTTATAATGCTACTTGTTAATAACGGTATGTCCAGAGCATATTTAACATCAGCCTGGGATCTGTCCTGACCACACTGGCATCCTGCAAGGCATGTCAAGATAATGGTGGGCAGCCATGGCAAGTCATAGACATACAGCATTACTTAAACATTCCGTTACAGAATGCTGATTAGCTACATGGCAAAGCTTAAGTATAAAACAAAATAAAAGTGATGATGGATTTTATTCTGAAGAACTAAAAATCCATGTAATTTGTACTTTCTCATAAAATAATTTTAATAACCTAGTCAGCTAAGGAAATTTAAAGTGACTAGCCTATTCAGTCCTTGAGTTATTAATCACCTTGAAGGCCTAGCTACTCAAAATTATTTCTTACTTATTTAAAGCAATCCTATAAAATACTAAAAGTACAAATGAGATGACACTTTTCTAGAAAAAGTTGTGCCCTATTTATGAAGGAAGATATAACAGTTACAATTTCAGTACCAGATACATTCCTGGTGGCTGAAATAACATTAGAATCCTATTTTCAAGCTATGTATTTTTGTTCCAGTATAAGAGAGTCAAGAAAATATTGTTTCCTTCCTTGAATGACAGTAAAACATACTAAAAGGCAACTCAAATTCTGATAACAATTCAACATCCCGTAGGAGAATGGAACCTCGGTCAACTCCATCTGTTTCTGCACAGATTTTACACTACCCAGGATGAACTATTTTATATAGGGGTTGTAAGAATTGCCTTTTTTCTACAATACCCAGAATTCATTTGGATTTGGGTTGAAAAATAAAGCAAGGTGATTGCGATAACATACCTGCTTCCTGTGATGGAACACAGCGTGGCACGTATAAACTCACAACATTATCAGTTTGGTATCTCGATGTCTTTTACGCCAATATAATCCAAAAGGAAAGAAGCAAGAGCCACCAGAAGCTCCGTTCCACAGAAAGCGGCTGCTGCTTTTCATCTTTCACAATCAAGGTTAAGCAGGTCAGTGGAGTCTGATTACTCCTTTTGTTTGTTTGTCCTGTATCCAGTTGGTTATCTTGCAGGAAGATCTATGAAAGAACGAATAAAACATTCATAAGCCTAAAGGCTGATATATCCAAGAGTTAATGACACCAAAAAATATGGGACAACTGGGTATTTAGGTAGTTGTTCTTCTGTGCTTTACCCTTGATACAATCAAGTTTGTCTTTTTATTTTCTCCTGTAAATATATTAAATTTGTTTAAAGTACAAGAATCTTGCTCTAAAGTTCACTTCTCTGAGACCAGCCATGGCTTAGGTTCAGCCATGGCAGCCTGGGCCGGGCTCCAACACCCTCACACCAAACAAGTTTCTCCTCCCGCTCAGATGGAACCTCCTGGGTTCCAGTTGGTGCCTGGTGCCCCGTGTCCTGGCGCTGGGCACCACTGACAAGAGTCTGGCCCCAGCCTCTTGCGCTCTCCAGGGATCTTTTAGCTCTTGCTCAGCATTGCTCAGCTCCCCTCTCGGGCTGCTCTTCTCCAGCTGAACAGCCCCAGGACTCTCAGCCGTGCCTGGGCACAGAAACGCTCCAGGCCCCTCAGCATCTTGGAAGTCCCCTAATCACCTTTGATGTTGTATGAACACAATAAACCAGATTATTCAATCAGCTTGCTTGATCTCAACCTTTGAAATGGCTTTATCATTCTTGCAAAACAAAACAAAAAGTACACTTTTTAACAGCAAGAAGAATTTAAGGGGCGAAAATATAAAAGGGAGAAAATAAAATCACTCTGAGGTTACCCAAATCCTCTGTACTGATGTACATGCTCTTACCCAGGAAAGCATTGCTGTTCTGCAGTCCTGTCACAGCCGCGGAGCTGCAGCTCAGTGTGAATACAGCTCCCTCTGCTGTGCTTTGCTGCTCGCTAACCTGGGCAGCTTTGCTTATGGGATTGTTTGATCTCTGCAAATCTGGTTTTTCCCTTTGGGGATTCTATATCCTAAGCACATTCCACTGAATCTTTAAGACTCAAACTTTAATGAATTGTCATAACTCTTTCATCAGATCAGCTCTGTAATTTAGAAGACTAAACCATGTAATTTAATACCAGTTCACTCTTCCCGGTGATTTTTATTTTTCGTATCGTCACCGCACCCCACCACTGTGTCTGGCAATGCAAAACTAAGAGACAGTCCTAGTCTTGAAGGACCTTATATCTAAAAAGTCTTGCTTACACTTTACAGTTCATTTATGCGTTGCATGCATTTCAAAACAGACAACTGAGAACATGTCTGGAAACGCAAAGTTGCGTATCAGCCTGTAAAAAATTTCAAACATGACCCGGGTAGGGCAGGAGGTCCAGGGTTGCTTCAGACAGCTCCAGCTACACACAAGTGGAGCTAAGGGTTGAAGAACTCTTGAGTCACTCCTGTCCTTCCTCCTACTGCTCCTTTCTTTTCCTGGCTCACCGCAAGTTCAGGAACTAAGAGCCTGGAGCTGAAAGACATACATGCATGAAAAGACTGGCATCATTGCTCAACAGCTGCATGAATTTTTAGCTGCCAAGGCAAGGAAAGATATTTTTTTAAAGGTTGAATTGTTTTCTTAATTGTTGAATCTGGGGGTGTTAATATTGACATCATCAAAGCAAGCAGGAGATACAAGTGCCTGGGTAGAAGGCTCCTGACCTTCATGGAGGAACTACAGCTTCTGAGTCTCTTCTAACAGTGACAGGGAAACAAAATCTCTGATTTTACTCAGAGGAATTTGGGGACTGAAATAAATTAGCTTGCTGATGTGTTTTAGTAAAACCAGGAGGTTAAGGGAGGTTCTCCTTCCCCTCAACTCAGCACTGGTGAGGCCACACCTGGAGTGCCCAAGAGAGACGTGGACATAGTGGAGAGAGTGCAGCTAAGGGCCACCAGGATGATTAGGGGACTGGAGCATCTCCTCTATGAGGAAAGGCTGAGAGAGCTGGGACTGTCCAGCCTGGAGAAGTGCAGGCTCAGGGGATCTCACTGATGTGTGCAAATACCTGAGGGAAGAGTAGAAAGAGGACAGATCCAGGCTCTTTCCACTGGTGCCCAGTGACAGGACCAGAGGCAATGGGCACAAACTGAAACACGTGAGGTTTCCTCTGACCGTCACAAAACACTTTTACACTGTGAGAGTGGCCAAGCGCTGGCACAGGTTGCCCAGAGAGGTTGTGGAGTTGCCATCCTTTCAGATACTCAAAAGTATGTGGGCATGGTCCTGGGCAACCGGCTCTAGGGGGCCCTGTTTCCTTTTCCCAAAGCTTCCCTAGTGTAATTACCATTATCACTAATTTCTGTGACTTGTTCACCAAAAAGGTGGTAAGAACACCCATAAGGATGTTGGAATTTATATTGGTGACAAGAGAAAGTCAAGCAACAAGTGAAAGAAGGCAGGTGAGGAGACTGAACCAAGAGCTTGACTTCTCACAGGTGAATTAGTGACAAGCTGAAAAAATAGCCCCAAGAGAAGTAAAGCACGAGGATATGAGCAAAATATGGCAGGCTGCTGAGATGTGAGAGTACATACACTGAGAAAGGGTGTGTACAGGGGCAGCGTGTATTGTTTTTTCACACTTTGGGCAGGATCTATCTTTTATTTTTCAATATTGTGCTATGGTGATGTCAACATTAACTATACCCAGCTGTGCAAGCTAACCAAAGGGCAAAAGACTGCGCCAAGGAAAAGGATGCTTCTGCCAAGCTGTGCCAGGTCTCTGGCTCAGGCATAGGGATTGACTTTTCCTTAAGAAGGGGAAAGTACCTTCCGAGGCAGCCATGTCCCAAAATGTTCTCCTTGGCATTTCTTTTTAGCCAGTTCTGCTCCACGTGCTCCTGGACGCGTAGCGCCCTGTCTGAGCTGTACTGAAGGCTACCCGGGAGGTGTTCCAACAACCTCCCGGAGAAGAGAGAATTGGTTTAAGGTCCTTTCTTCAGAATGAACCTTTTTAGATCCCAGACAAGCCCAACAACTCTCATCAAGAAATTACATTCCTCTTGCCACGTCTCTCTGCTACAGAATAGTTACTGTCACTACGGCTTCAAAAGTAATAACAGAATGGATTTAAATAATATGATTGCATTGCATCCATTTTTAAATCCATAGAGCTACATTGGAAGGAAGGTAGTCCATCTGGGAACCCATCTGCAACTCCATCTATACAAGAAGTAAGTACTCGTAAGAGAACATTCATGGATTTGAATTCTCTGAACATATTGTGACCTTCGGTTACTATTCACATAGAGTATCTCCATTTAAATATATGTTGGGTTTTTAATAACTTTCAACAAATGCAGTATTGGAAAAAAGTAGCAAACTCAAAGACGCATGAACCTGAAATGAACAGTCTGTTACACATCCAAAGGGCTCGTGCCTTCATGTGGTCAGTTTGACACAGAGAAGCAATCCAGAAATGAAACTTCCCAGCTTGTTCCAGTAAATCCATCTCGAAGGGTTGGTGGACTACCAAAGTGACAGGATATAAACACTTTTTTTCCCCTGGAAATTTAATTACAGGCTTAAAGATTATGCTTTAAGTCATGCACTGAACTTTTTAAACAAGATACTCAGTGGAACACTGGGAATTTTATTTTCGTCTGTGTTTTATGAGAAAGTTCTGTCTATTCTCTTTAATTCAAAATGGGTCATGGAGGGAGCCAGAACTAAGATGTAAATCACAATAATCTCTCTGACTTTAATTTAGTTTGGTTTTTTTCCTAAAAAGCAAAGGATAGGGGGCTTTTAGTTTATTATCACTTTGACAACTCAGAGGTGAGTTATCTAGAACTTCAAGTTAAAGTGAAGTGAGAGAGTCCCCTAATGTCTTATTTAGGCAGTGCCTTGGTAATTCATTTCACAGACGGCTGCAGCACTTTAAGGCAGTCTTCGACCACTTCTTATTGTAAGTTAACAAACTCACAGTTCTGGTAGCAGGGTTATTCATTTTAGCACAGCCTAATCAGCTAAGAATCAAGAAGATTAGCCCAAACAGTATAAATAACTGCTCTGACCTATTTCTCACGTTATTTTAGCAGAAACAGATTAGGAAACAGCAGGAGTACATCTCCCTGGGAGCATCAGCTCCTCAGGAATCAACAGCTGCCCTCAGCCCTCCCCACCAGGTATAACCATTCTCCAGCACCTAACAGTTCTCTCTACCTGTTGCTCCTTCGCAGAGCTTTCTGAAACAACCACCCTTGGACATCTCCTGCAGTTTCTGTCTGAGCAAGCTCTTTCCTGAAATCACCAACTTAGTCCTCAGTTCCACCCTGCACCTACCCCCAAATTTCTCTCCCAAATCCCTCCAGGCTGGCTCCTTACCTCCCTCATTCCCAGGAGGGAGGGGATGCAGCAAGGGAGATAGCAGCCAGGAGCCATTTCTTTCTAAAGCTTCATTAATCCTCACACAGGATTTATTGCCCTGTCTCAGAAATGCTCACTTAATTGCTGGCTGAGAAAGGTAAACTCCTTCTGAAGTGCTGATGAGTAACTATCTTATCTAGATCCAGAAAGGAATGTCTGTTTGGTGGCTGAGTTAAAAATCAAAGAATTAAAGCAATATGCAATCCCAGGAGCAGAGGCACTGTGGAGTCACGGTTGAGAAGACAGAACTCTCAGATATACTTTTTTCCTGAATGTCATTTACTGGAAGAAATTAAAAATTCCTAAAAATGTATTCAATTAGCATCCATATTTCACTGATAAAGAAGCAAAACCATAAATATGTTATTCTCCGCATACGAGGTGTAGAAAAAGCCTCTGGAAATATTTGCCAATCATTCTGCAGACTAACATTTCAGTAAATAAGTAGCTTCATTGTTAACCATTTATCACAACTGTTCTGAGGGGTTTTTTCTGCCCCTAATTACGACAAGACCTTTCACCTGGAAAACACTCAGCACTGAAACTCAGAGTCTGAACCCGTGGGCTTACAGTTGGCTCAAGCCCATCTGAGGGCTGCCAGCAAAGCAGCGCTTCAAGCTTTCACTGATTTTTTTTCTTATTATTTTTTCCCCTTAGTTTTCAGTTAAATCAACTTGCTAGTCTGACTCATTCCATGACTGGCACCATTTCCAGAGCTGATGCAATGGAAGTGGTGACATCACACCTCTCCAGCAGCAGTAAAGTCTTACATTGTCTTCAGCTCGCCACAAAAGCACACCCAAACCAGGACAAAGGTATATAGGGGCCGGAATACCATACGAGTGTGAAGCACGAGTAAATTCTGTGGAAAACAGAGTGAATTAGGAGAACCAAGACTTCTCTAGACTAGCTGGAGTCCTTGGCAGTGCTGGGTTAGTGGCTGGACTTGATGATCTTAAAGGTTTTGTCCAACTGCAATGATTCTCTGATTCTAGTCTGTGGCTCTGGGGTAAGGCCAATGCTTGACAGTATATTAAATCTTTTGGAGGCTTCTGCTGCCAGCTTTCCAGTGCCAGGGGTCCGTGGCACAACGTGCTGTTCCTGTTGAAACACTCTGTGCCAATTCAATTTGTTCACGCACAACTTCGACAGGTTAAGGCTGCCG
This sequence comes from Todus mexicanus, assembly GCA_013389965.1. Classification (NCBI taxonomy): domain Eukaryota; kingdom Metazoa; phylum Chordata; class Aves; order Coraciiformes; family Todidae; genus Todus; species Todus mexicanus. Next base: position 19,826 of record WEIS01001065.1, on the reverse strand, counting down.
CGGCGGGATGACTGCTACCACAGGCACCGGTGGCCCATGCAGCTCTAACCCTCTGCGGTTCGGGCACCGCGTGTTCCTGCGCAACCAGAACAGAAGCAGACAGGCGGCATCAAATCCTCACGAAGCGCTCTGCTAATTTGACAAAAAATGTAATCGTGTGCCCACACCTGATCCAGATCAAATTTGTACTGCTGGGTGATGTGGCGTGGCCCGGAGCCAGCGGTAATGATTGTGGAACCACAGCGCTCGGCTAAGGCTTCTCCGGCAGGTGAATTACCCGTATGGGAGACGGAAACACGGAGCGTGGCCTATCGCTGTGGAAACAGCTTGGGCAGGCTCCCCAGAACATGCCCCGATCCGCACAAAAGAGAGAGTATGAGCCCCTGCCAAACCACCGTTCTCTCTCCCCTTAGAAGGAGGGCGCTGGGTTAGCCTCTGACTGAGCGCGTTAAGCAGGGCAGGGAAAAAAGAAAAGGAAATTACATGTCTGAGGTTTTTCTTTCGGGCAAGTCTCTTATAAAAATAAAGGAGTGTACAAATGTCTTTGTTTCCCTGCCAACTTTTATAAGAACTAATTAAGACCAAGGAGAGCTTCATTTTCCTGTCTATTTCATACAGAGAACAGCTAATGAATTTAACCGATTGATGATTTTGCAGCTGCCTGCTTTAATTTGTGTGTGATTGAGAAACAAAAAGTTAGTGTAACAGCAACGAGCTGCCAAAGCCACGCAGCGGTCACTGGTGCATGCTTCAGCTCCGTGACCCAGCAGGGACAACAGGGCACGGGCTGCCCTTCCGAGCAAGGAACGAGTGTTCCAGCGATAGCTGATGCTCGGTCATTGCTTATTTCCAACTTACAGCTGATTTGGCCATTAAAAGGCCAATCCAATCGTAAAGGTACAGAGCACTGGCCTTTATCCCCCACTAAAGAACATCATGAGCTTTTCAACTTGGTGATTTATCTACTGATTGCAATAGAAAATTCAGGCCACACAATTCTGTGGTAATTGCTATCGATAAATGAAGATTTATGCTTTACCAGAAAACAATCATCGGGGGGTAAATATTCACAGGCCTTAGCATAACTCATATTTCTTAGTTCAGGCAAGTAGGCTATAAAGGGATTTGTTATATCAAAGAGTCTCTTTATCGAAATCATACAGAATTCAATAAAGAATTTGATGGCTGCTATAAAACTTACAAAATAATTTTTAACGTCCTTTTGTTTCAGAAGGTGAGATCCCAGCCCTCTGTAAATCAGTGGCAGAACTCCCAACTGAGACTGACAGACAATGAGCATCCAGTCGCTTCCGGCTTTTATTTATAAAAAATGCCATAAATTACTCTGATTGGGGAATCTTATGGGTTTTACTCACATTAAATTCTACAGGTGTTTTTTTTCTCAAAACTGGGAGGAGGATGATTCACTTCAGGGGAAGCGAGGTACTTCGTTTTCTTGCTTTCCTTAAAAAACAGCTTTTCAGACTTTTACATGCTATTTCAAAATACTATTTCAAAACGATTTCAAATATTAGACAGGGATTCCCAAACTGTGGTATTCCAGCACTGGAGGACCTAAGCTGCTTAAGAAGATAAGAACAGTCCTTGGGAACTACTGCTGCCCTGCTGCACCACTGCCCCAGTCAAGGTGGACCCTGTGCAATTCTAACAAGTGGGAACTCGAATATCAAATAACAGCTTACTCTTCAAATTTGCACCGTTACGTGTTCACTCTGTTCCAAAATCACAAACCTGGAGATGTGAAGCTTTTCCTGGGAAACTGGGCAAAAGCCTTTTCCTCACAGCAAGTAGAAATTGGCCACCAGCACCCTCTGGCTGGAATATGGCAGTACTATAAAGAATAAAAAATTAGACAATTTGCAGTAACTCATTTCACCAATTATTTATTTTCTTATTTGCGTATTATTTAAAAGTCACGTGCCATTTAAATTAATGTATTGTTGCAACTGACATACAAAGCATTTATCAAGTTTGCACGATGCATTCTTCTTCCAGGTAGTGTTTAGAAGGATCAGTTTCATCAATTGTTTCTGTAACAATGGACATTCATGTATACAGGCACGATAAAGTGACACAAACCTCAAAACGTATCTGAAAATTGAATTACAAAGCAACTAAGCTTTCTGTTTACAGGCTGTTTGGGAGCACAGCTTCACGCTGCACAGTTTGTTCCATATCCTTCAATACACCAGTCACTTGTAATGCAAACGGTACCGGCTTGCAGTGTTGGTATTAGTTCCGACTCCTAACAAATTAAAGTCAATTCTCCCATTATCTGGGAATTTATTATCTCGGCTGCAAATGCAATGACACGCAGTTTGCCCACAGATCAGCCACTTCAAGATCAGCAGCAGTAGAGACAATCTTTCACCGAATTAAGCTGTTGGGGCCTGTTGGTTTGTAAATCTTTGTGCTCTGCAGTAAAGCATCAGGATCTTTGTTTAGAGGCTTTTTGCTCGTTTTATCTTTTTAGACAGGGACTGCAGAATATGGTTTTTTCTACTTATTTTGTGCAATCATGAACTGAGAGCACAAGTAAAACCTTCTGTGTGCCACGGAGCAGATATCAGGGTTTCCCCTGGTTCTAGGCAGTCCATAAAACACGTCGTCTTGCAGGTTTGCAACAATTTGCAAATGAGCACATTTATTCAGATTTTAAACATTTTAGAATGAAATTGCTTAGTAAAGAATTACATTAACATACATTCAGAGACCAAGGTAAGATTAACCATTATAGAAGCTGCTTATTCTCTTAGGCCTGTACTCGTAAAGAGCAGTCCACAAACTTCTAGTCATGTAATTTAATCTAGAAAACTGCTGACCTGGTATTGATTTATGTAGATTTAACTTGATGTTCTGACACATGACTAGAGGGTGTTCTCCATAATCCCAACTCAGCAAAGCGTGTAAGAACCTGCAGAAAATTAACTAGATACTTTGTACCACTAACACTTCATGCCAACGAATTCCTATGTTCACTGCAAATTCTGCTATGCCTCTCCTGTATCATAAACATACATGACATACATAATCCACATATGCTATATGTTCCAAATAGATACGTGCCACATATTAATTATTTCAATATATGTTACACACATATTCCAAAAAATAACTTTACGTAAGATTTTAAACCTGCATTTTCTAAAATGAACTACTTTTTGGATGACACAGTATCTGAGCGATCCTGATTTACACCATGTAGGTGAGTTTTTACAACACAGACGATGCGGGCTGACTCCAAAAGGGGCGCTCCCCTCGCCAGTTATCTACCCGCATCTTGTTCCAGCTTTGCTATCTGGCTAGTCCCATTTTTTTTGGAGGGGATAATGTTCATTTTCTGCCAGCTCAACTCCCTAAACTCTGCCAGCTTACCCTACAGCTGAGCATCAGCACTTAGCACGGGTGTATTTTAACCCCCCATTTCCAGTGCGCTCCACGCCATGAAGAGGCCCAGCCTCTGTGTTTTAGTGCGCTACCCTCAAGTTTTTAAACAAGCCACGTCTCTAATTAGATGCAAAGCTGCTTTTAAGACATTGATCGAAAAATGTTCTCCTAGCATTCAGTACTGGCTTTTATCTGAACATAAAAGTCAGTTTATCAGAGGTAATCCTTTTAGTATGCACTTGTCTTACAAGAACAATTTTCTTTCATTTGGTCAAGACAAAGGAATTCAGGAATTTCTGTAACCTAACCCTCCCTTTGCTTTGTTGCATTTTTTGTTGACATGTTGGCAACATTCCTTCCAGTTTTAATTGGATTAAGCACCTAGAAATTTAGTAGGTTGTAAATCAGACAGGATTCCAGCTCCCTTTTTGCTATTGTTAAAAACAAAAGGTCCAGCAAAGAATAAACCTGAACAGAACCAGAGGTTGTCTCTTGAAAGGAATGAAATCTTCTCCCTGCGCTTGCTCAGGTAGTTAATGGGAAGACAGGCAGTATGACGGAGGTTTTTCCAGACTTTCCGGGAGAAGTCATGCTAATGCTAACCCAGCCACATTCTTTCCTTCACAAAGAAATGTCAGGATGCTACATGGTGGAGAGACATGAGTCGCTGTGAACATTTAACTCTCTCACTCCTAATTCCCTGCTACTGCTCTGGGTTTTGATAGAAGAACACACCACCTAGCTAAAAAGATGAAATACCTCATTAATTTTGGATGCAAGTTCAAATTTAATGGAGAAAATGAACTAGTATATTTGAGCACCTTTTGAAAAGGCAGAAAAAACCCAACCTACTTGGCATATAATGGAGCAATTTCATTTGAATACTAATTAGTGTACATTTTTACTACTAACGTGATCCTCTGAACGTAATTGTTAATTCTAATAGTAGTTAATATTCATTCCGGCTTAACTCGTTTTTGTGAGGGAATAATTGCACAAAATGGCACTTTAATAAAAATAAAACTGAATAGTGAAAAAGCTGAAACGCAAGGGGAAGGTGGATGCAGGAGAAGAAGGGTTGTGAGGCTCCTGCTCAGAGTCATCCAAACTATCAGGTGTGCAAATGCTGCAAGTCACTCCAGTTCCCATTTCTGATTTGCTTCATCCACCAAAGGAAGGCTGTTGTTAACATGTCGTTTTTGTTGCCAGAAATTTTCCAATAAACTTAGCATATATATAAAAGCAACTATTCTACATTCTCATACAAATAAGCTCCTGCAACAAGGGAGTGTGCTTGTGTTTAACATATCCAGAAATAAAAATGTGCTTTGAGAAGTTCTAGTGTTATTCAGAAAGGTCTCATTTCTGACCTTTAAATAATGAACGGCCTTCCTTTAGTTTTTGACAACACAACACAGTGAGAATAATAAAGAACCGTTGCTTCAGCTTAGCTCGTGAGCAGGAACTTTAGCTCATTATTTCAATTCTAGCAGGATATTCTCAGTTTTAATATTGCACAACACTTTTACTGTATGCCAATAGGCCAGTAAAGAATCAGACGGGACACCAGGAATCTTCTGAACCTAAATACAACTTCCAAATCCAAACCTAACTCTCAGTCTGCTTACTTAATTTGTTTGAAAAATAGAAGTCAAAATTGCTTTAAAAAATCCTTGTTAAGACTGCGCTGAAAATTACACCTTCACGTAAAGAAATCTCAAACGGATGTGCAACTTTAACAGGGTATTTGGGCAACACAGAAAACATTTTTAGAAGTTACAGAACCAAATCAAAACAATTGACTGCATTTTCCGTTGACAGAACGGGTGACTGATGCTCTACAGCTTCTCAGGGAGGCTACCAGGTACCATACGCTGAGAAATGATTCAGCTGGCGAGCGTGCAACGCGTTCACTACGCCTGCTCATAGGCGCCCAAACCCACTGCCATTACCAACACAAAAAGCTGTGAATTTTCAGCTTCTAATAACACCATTAAACTTGAAAAGCTGCACCTCTGAAACTGCACCTGGGGTTCTCATATCCTCCCACTCTGATATTAAAAATATTCCGCGCATCAGCTGTTATTATGCATGTAAAAATGACACAAAGAGAAGCTTTCTCCACAGGCTCATGCTGACACCAACGCCCTTAGTCATTTTAACGCTACTGCAGCATGAGCATTTCTGTCCAGAAAACTGTAATTGCTGAGAAAACCAGAACCTCAGTAAGCTGTGTGCGCTCCCAGCAAGTTTGCTAGAGATGCATTTAAGAATACCAGAGTGAAAAGAATCACCTTTTCTTGCTGTTATTCCCCATAGTATCTTCAGCGGAGTTACAAGAAGCTGTCTCTGAACCGACACTGAACTTTCGCCAGCCTGCAGCTCTGCTCAGAGCTGACTTTTGTCATTCTGCTTCCACAGCCGGTCCCTGTTTCTGGAGGCTGTCACTTGTCAGGAAAACTCCAGCCTTCAGTTAAGCAGAGAGAGGGATTCTTAGGGCTGGAAGCAATGACAAACTGCTCCAGCTTGCTGGTTTTGGTGCAGAATTGGTAGGTGCCCACTAGCTGAGGTCAGTTTAGTGAAACGGTGTATCAAAAATGTTGTTCAGTATAATATTCATAACACCAGGAGTTGAAGCAAAAGCAAACAAGCAGTCTACCCGAGCAAGTCAAACTGACTTCAGCTGCCTCTCCTGCAGTGAAAAAGCCTGTGGCTAATGGCACCATGGTCCACGTGACAGAGCTTGTCTGCGCTGACCCTGCCCTTCTGCACCGTCCACCCTGACACTGCCACAAACAAACTCACACCTCCCACTTCATCTGATCGACTTCTTGGACACGAACTAAAGCACCCAAACTAGGAGAAGAGGCTGTGCTGCTCTGCTCCTTCCTATCAGTGGAGAGAAAGACAACTTCAAAGAGCAACTCGCATGGCCTGCTTGTCTTTCCTGTAATTATTGACTACGAAATTAGCCTGAGGCAACTACTCTCTAGGTTCAGTCTCTAAAGGTAGGAAAGACGAACCTGGGCCACAGAGCTGATAAAGCTCCTGGAATATGGGTGTAAAAATTATTGGGAAACCATGCCCAGGGCAGTTAGCAGGGCTTGGTGGGATATACTAAAAACTATTCTTCAGGTTTCTTCCAGACTTTGGACTCACTCATGCACAGAATTATCACTGTTGACTGTTTTTGAGAGCATGCTCAGGAAACCTACAGATGATGGAGAGCCAGGAAAGGCTGTGAATACACAGAGGGACAGGACTAGTCTTTGATCACGACCAACTGAAACACAGCGGGTTGAGGAAATCACAACGCACTCAAGTAAAGGCAAGTGCAAATCACCCCACTCAGGATGATCGCACTGAGGGGATGGCTAAAAGTTCTGCAGAAAATAATTGTGTGGAGTGTCAAGCCAATGGGAGTCAAGAACCTTGTATTGCCACAAAAACTCAAACAGGCTTGATGCAGACCCAGGCCGAGGCAGAGGGAAGCAACACACCAAACGTGGACAGCAGTGCGCTCCAACCGGGCTGCCAGGCCTCTGGAAATCATATGGAAACAAACAGGATTCGCTTGGACAGCAGCTCTGGGCAGAAAAAAAGGATGTATCTGGGCACGTGGCAGAGAAACGGCACATGCCAAAAGCAAGGGGTAAAAAAAGCAGTTACTGAGGACGTAACAAATGAAGAGACATTTCTCCTGCCCTCCTGAAAGCAGAAGACTTACGGCATCAGTCGCTGCCTGGAAGATCTACCCTCACTTTGTAAGAATGCATTTCAGATTCCTTAAAGGTGTTTATGCTACATTAATTAGAGATGAAAGATAACGTGATCACTAGCAAGGGAAAACACTGGTTATGTTATTGAAGGCTACACTGGCTTGGACCAAGCGCTAACATGACCTCAAAGAGCTAGTTTCAACAAGGCAGATGGAAAAGACGCAGTGCTAACAGGAACCACGAACCGCACTATCAATAATCTTTATTTATAGTGTGACCTTGTAGGACTGAAACATACAGAGTAGATCCAGTGAAAGCACGATGACACTTCCTCTTTTTTTGCCCTACAAAACACGGTATGAACAAAAACTTGTTCTTAAATTGAATTTTAGACTGGCTACAGTAAAATTTCATTGCACCTGAGTATAGAAAACTGATTTGTTATTAGCGGGAAAGAACCAAAAGTGATTTTGAGAAGTGAATGAGGGAGGGAAGTCCTGACTCTGGTGAAGTTCTATCAGTAACTTAAATGCACCATCATTTAATGTAAGTAGGCCAAACATGAGTAAACTGACACACAATGCAGAAGAAAACCCAACGCAGCTTAATTACTGAGAAAAAACCTATGCTATTTTAATTCGAATTTTTATGCACTTATATTTTTAATATGTTTATCATATTGCATGACTACATTATAAAATGTTACTGTGAATGCTTGAGACATTTTTATTTCAAGAAACAGGAGAAAAAGAAGTGAAGAAACCTTTTAAGATGCAGCAGCTGATGCAGTGTCCTCTCTCTTGTCCCAACGTCCTTGTGGCTATCCACAAGATGACGTGGAACTGTGGTTCTGCAAAAGAACGAGGTGTGTTTGTTAACTTCAGAGCTCCAACTGCCATCAATCTACGGCTGTAAAACTTTTTGCTTGTACGACTAGTTCCAACAGCTGAAAAGCCTCCATACAAACCACCTATTCTTTCCAAATGGGTTCCAAGAGCCGTGTCATTGCCTACCAATAACCGCTATCATGTGAAATCCAAACCTTTCTGCCAGTAAGCCAGCACTCAGGAGAACAATGGATTATGCAAAAATAAATCATGTGAATCACGTCGCAAAATCTGATTTTTAAGTAGGTACAGGCACTTCACGTATTATTCAAAGAACAGAAATGTTCCCTTACCTATCGTGCTATATTTAGGATTTTTTTTTTCTTTTTATCATGGAGAAATAAGAGATGAAAGGATGGAGAAAAGCAGCAGCAGGGAGAGACAAAGGGATGCTTAGTCCTAAAAATCAGAGAGTCACACAGAATCACAGAATGATGTGAGGGATTGGAAGGGACCTCGAAAGATCATCCAGTCCAATCCCCCCATTGCAGGATCAAGTACCATAGGAGCTCGTCCAGGCGGGTTTGAAACGTCTCCAGAGAAGGAGACTCCACAGCCCCCTGGGCAGCCTGGGCCAGGCTTTGGCACCCTCACTGCAAAGAATTTTTTTCCTCCTATTTCAGCGGAACCTCCTGCAAAGTTTAGCTCTACGCATCCCAGCTAACGCACCGTCCCCAGCTCCGGACTGGGTCACCTCAGCAATGATTTTAAGATTTTATTCCCTCCTTACAGCCCGACCCCAGAGCCCCTGCGCTACGCCACCAATCGCGGCTTCCCCTCGGCAGAAACCACCCGAGTTTTAGCTCATCCTGCAAATAAACCCCCCACAAAACACCTCTAAAACCCCACCCCCCAAACCCAAGAGGTGATGAAGGGTGCAAGGGTTCAGCTGGGAACACGCGGAGCCGCTCGGTGCCCCGGGCAGACCCAACCCCTCGGGGCCGCTTCCCCGGGGCCTCCCCCCGCCCCGGGTGGCGCCAAAACCGGCCGGGCGCGAGCGCGCGGGCGCATGCGCCGCCGCTCCCCCCCCATCGCCCCGCGCCGCGCGCGTGAGGAGGGGAGGGGAAGGCAGAGGAGGGGAGCTGTGTGCGGCGGCGGTGGTTACGTGATGACG